>PVHP010020045.1:0-24502 GCA_004024765.1 Zapus hudsonius
TTGGATCCTCCATTGTATGACTGTGGTGGCCCCTCTCTTGCCAGAATCTCAGCTATCGGCCTACGGTCGGTTGGTAGGATTAGGTGAGCCCCAGCACTCTCGCTGCATCCTGAAAGATAAAAACACAATCTCCATCGGAGAGTGAGATCAGTGTAGGTTAACAAATATACACAATTTTGGATTACCAGGATTTGATTTTCAGTAGCCTCCCTATCAATTAGTCCCATAGTGCATCTTGTCTTGGGAGCCTAAGAGTACGGGATCCGGTGCCTAACGCCCTGAATCCCAGGTTCCAGACAAGGGGACCCCCCTCACTAAGTGGAAAATTGGCCGAATTGAAAGCTGTTGATTGTCTCCCCCAGGCCCAGGCTCCTCCATTACACAAGTGCTCCTTTCTTGGTTTGCTGCTCACTCCTATTAGGAGTTGTTGACCCATGGACATTTTATGATGATACATTTCCCCAATGATCAAGAATTTTGCTTCTTCGGCTTTTGCCTTCAAGGGCCATGTGTGATAATAAGCTCAGGAGCCTTTAGTTACTGAATTGTTTAATTCTCTTAGGTGAGGTGTATTTTGGCAATAAAACCATCCAGTATTGTTCTAAATAGGATCAGAAAGGAGAAGCTTTGGTCTGTTGGGTAACAAACACTATACCATTTTTCACACACACACACACACACACACACACACACACACACACACAAACACACACACACAGAGTCTCTTTTATCCTTGACATTTTTGCTGAAAAATTATTTCGTGTCCCTTTGTCCTTTTGATAAGGTGTTCCAAAAAACCACAGAAGTAATGAATATCCGCAAGGACTCTCAAAAGGCATATTTAGCCAGTGTTGTTTGGGAAAAAGTAGAGATTGTCAAATGGACTGCATAAGGATGATAATTAAATTAAATGAAATTAATCCCAAGAACTGCTATTATGGGATTGCCTGATTACACAGGTAGCTAAGACGCACTAACTACCATTTTCCCTGCTGGATTCAAAAAGGACATTTTTGTGCTGGATTCTCGGCAAAGTTTTTTTTCATTTCTTTTTAAAATTTATTTTTATTTTTCTTTATTATCCATAATTAGATACACTGAATGAGCGAATAATGTGTTGATGTCCCTATTCCCCAGTTTCCCTCTTCCCTGTCCCCAAGCAGCTGGGTATCCTCCTCCGTGGGCAAACTGGGTCAGTCCATGGGGTAGGAGGTTATGGATAGCCAAAGAGTCAACCCAGTTCCACCCCCCTTTGTATGTTGTTACTGAGGGGTGCCATGTCTCTGGATATTCTCCTCTACCATTTCTCTTACAATCTTTCCGCTCCCTCTTCTGCTCAGTTCCCTGAGTCATGGTGGGTGAGTATTATGACTGCTTTATTGTTGAGGTCTTAGGGACCTCTGCACTTCTGCTTTAGGTTGTGTTAAAGATCGTTGGTGTCTATCTTGCTGGCTTATCCTGGGTTGACTGATTGGCTGTGGTAATAGGTCTCTTGTTATCCCACCACTCTGCGTGGTTCCATATGGATCCTCCATGGTAGGTCTGGGGTGGCTCATCTCTTGCCAGGATGTCAGCTATCAGTCTGTGGCTCATTGGTAGGGTTGAAAGAGCCACAGCTCTCTCTCTGCCTTCTGAAAAATACAAACAGAATCTCCATCAGAGAGTGAGATCATTATAGGTTAACTGAGATACACATTTCAGAATTGTCTAGATTCTAATGTTAGTATCCTTTTTTTTTGTTTTTGTTTTTTGTTTTTCGAGGTAAAGTCTCACTCTAGCCCAGGGATTAAAGGTGTGCACCACCACTCCAGGCAGTATCCTCTTTTTAACTCACTTGTAACATGAATTTCTCTTTGGGGGCCCAAGATTTTGGTTCCCAATGCATTTTGCTCTGACTCCCCAGTTCCAATTAAGGGCTCCCCATCATTGAGTGGATTACTTGGCCAAATTAAAAGCTGATGATTACCTCCCCCAGGCTTTGATGGCTCCATGGTACAAGTGTTCATTTCTTGGTTCGCTGTTTTCTGCCTACTCATGGCGGCAGACTGCATTTCATATCAGTGTTCTCTGTTTACTCCAACTGTCGTCGACCAGCTTCCCCTGGCAGCTTATACAGTGTCTTCCAGCACTGAACTAACTTTCATCTTGGGGCTGGTCACCATTCTGGACCTTGCAGGGTCTCTAGATGCTGTTAGATGACTTTCTGTGGTTTCTTCAGCAACAGGATCCTACTTCAGGCCTGGGGTAGGTATTCAAGAGCTTTGACAGAATCTTGTCTTGTTTTTGGGACATCATGAGTTACTTTGGTCAACAGCTCTGTGAGGGAAGGAGCCTGTGACTGGGACCAGGAGTTGCCAGACTGATCAATTTTTTTATAGGCTTAGACTTTATCCCCTTTTATTCATGGCCCATCTTTCCAGATGATGTCCACTACTTACTCAATAGGTTACATTACATACATGAGGATTTTATGATTTCAAACAAATTTTGGTTTAGATTCATGTTTAGTCATCCCCCCCCATTCCTTGCCTCTCTTTCACAAACTCTAACTTCTCTCAACTGGTTTGTGTAGAGTTTAAGGTTAACCTGTTTAGGAGCCACATATGTGGCGTTTGAGTCTCTGTTCATTTGAGAGTTCACTTAGTAAAATCTGCTCCAAGTCAGACCATTTTTCTCTAAATTTTGATATGTAATTTTTCCTTTCAGCTCAGTAAAATTCCATCGTGTAAATGCACCACAGTTTTGTTATCCATTCCTCCATGGATGGGCATTTAGGTTGATTCCAATTCTTGGCTATTATGAATTGAGCTGCTATAAACATAGTTGACAAATACAACAAAAACTGGAGATGAGTTGTTTCATTGAGCTTCTTGTTTCTGGGACAATCACCTGACAAAAATCAGCTTATGGGAGAAAAGCTTACAGTATCTATTGAAAACACCATCAATAATGGAAGAAGCTGACTCACTTCCATAGATTCATAGCAGAGAGACACCATGAAATGGCCAGTACCACCAACAAGCATGAACTCAAAACGATTCTCCACACATCTTAGTGCTGGGATCTATATATGCCCCCAAATATACCTCTGGGCTGGCCTCCAAGATCTGACCCCCCCCAGTAACATATAACTTCCCAATAAGGGCATTTCCCACTAGAAATTCAAGATCTTGTCTTCTAAATGGGCTCTGCTCACCTAGGATCCCATCCCTCAATTTCTTACTCCTGGGGTGTAAAGAAATCAGGTAGCCAACTGACAAGAAGAATTCAGAGAACTGTCAAGGATCTCTTACTTTCCTTACTGACCTCATCAAGCTAGTGCCAACCCTTCCTTCCTCAGAACATACCTTCCTCCCAGATGCTCAAGGGCTGCATAAATGTCCTGTGGGATTCTAAAAATTGAAGGAGGGAACAAGAAAGCAGTTTGAATCTAATGATAGGTACCATGTCAGACTCTTTCTAGGTGATTTCTGATTCCCAATCAGTGAATAACATTCACTGGCTCATGCTCCCAGCCATTCTATTAGATTGCTGAGCAAATTCAAGTCAGTGGTGTTCACACAGGCTCTCACAGGCTTATAAAGGGATTGTGTACAACTTTTCACAATATCACATCAAGTGGCAACATGTTGTTAGTTGAAGATTGGTTGCATTGGGACTATTTACAAACAGAAATTGGAAATTGCTATAAATTAGGGTGTTTATTTCTCCATTGAGAGTCATATGTTAAGCAGTTATCATTGCCCTCAAATGCATTCAAACTTCTATGTCTCTAGGGGCGAGACTGGTAATATGAATGAGTAAAGAGGCCAGAGGGTAACCAATATGGTACAATAGAGGATGGTGGGGACTGTGGTAGTTACAGAGTAGTCTGTCTAAAAGCAGCTACCATTACTCTGTTCCAGTGTGTGTAATTATTCTGGGATGTCAGCCCAGGGTCACCAGCAATTCTCTCTTTCTCTCTCCCTCTCTCTGTCTTAAAAACAAAGCAATTAAAATATTTTGTTTATTTGCAAGGAGAGAGAGAAAGAGAGAGTGTGACAGACAGACAGAGGGGAGAGAGAGAGGGAGGACAGAGACAGAGAGAGAATGGGTGCACCAGAGCCTCTAGTCACTGCAAATGAACTCCAGATGCATGCACCACTTTGCACATTCGGCTATACATGGGCACTGGGAAATTGAACCTGTTTCCTTAGGCTTCACAGGCAATTGCCTTACCAATGAGCCATCTCTCCAGCCCCTAGAGCAAGGTTTTTTATGGTAATTCTTCTAATAAAAGGAAAAGTTTGTTCAAATCTAATTCAATTTTTGAAAAAAATCTCCCTTGTTATTCCAGGAAGAATATATAAACAGGCTCTCCTTGGCTTGTGGATCAGCAGTTGGTCTTCTATGCTTTCTAAATTCCCTGGCTCCTGCCTCTATTCCCTGGTTATACCCCTAATTCTTGGTTGTTGGTATATTTCACAAGAGAAAACTGTTTCATTCCTTGACAATTAAAAGAATAGGCTATTTGGATCCTAGGCCTAAATCTGCAACTACAGTGTTAATGATATTCTCTAGAACCCAGGACAACATGCACTGTGTGTGTGTGCCTGTGTGCAAGGACAGAGCGTCTTTCAATTTAGCATCAATCCTTCTTCACTGTTCCACTTGAAGACACATGGGCACACTAATCACTAACTAACTTAAGCCTTGAAGAAGAAAGTGGTGAAATGGACTAATTATTGGTTTTTCACTCCTGCTTTTGTTACCACTCTCTTCTGAAGGTAGAGAAACTTAAGCTTGTGTCATTAATAAAGGACATTACTTAGTGCCAAATAAATACCTTTCAAATTTTGACTAAGAGAATGGAGGCAGGGAGAAAAAAAGCCAGAGTGTAAATAGGCATTGTGTACCTAGATACTCCAAATACTCTACCTACATTAGCTCCAATGACTATCAGCAGAAATATTATTACCCAATATATACATATAAGGAAACCAGCTCCAAATGTTTATATAACTTTTCTGAATTCCAAGGCAAGTGTGTTTGATTCTAAAGCCTTGGTTCTTTGGAGTGCATTGTGTTACTTCTTTGAGGTATGCTTGAAGCTGTGGTTGATTAAGACAAGGTAACACTAATTTGAGGGATGGGGAGGGGGGGAATTGGGGAATTCGGGATAACAACGCATTTTTTGCCCACTAAATAATGTAAATCATTATGGACAATAAATATATATTAAAAAATTACAATGAAGTGATCTGCTGTCTATGCTCAAGCTATAAGGATGAATACCCTGGGAAGTTCATGGGGACTCTAGAAAACTGTGGGTAGCCCACACTTCTATAATAAGCTATGTAAGAAAATGCAATTTGGTAGAATAATTAAATATTCTATAGCAATAGAGCTTCTAGATAGTCAGTTTCTATCTTATTATATTACATTTATATGCATAGCATAGCACTTGAATTTATCCCATATCCTTTGATTTTATAACAGCCTTTAATAACAAATTTGTAAAACTTCTAGAAAAGAAGTTAAAATTTGTGATACAAATGGTCAGTCACAGCTGGTAGATTTTAAGTTCTGCCCATGTGAGCCACTTATGGTAATTTGAGGGTACCCTTTGGATCATGGAAGTCACCCCAATTCATCTTTTAGATATCAATTATAATCTGCTACAGTATAATGGGCTTACATTGATTGAAGAAACATATGTTCACCCCAGATTTCCTGTAAGCAAACCTTTGCTTTTGTAATGGACTTTTAAAAATTTATTGCTATTTATTTAATTTGGCGACATTATCCTTTGGAAAAACAGTTACTTTAAATTATTTCTATGAAAATACTATTCAGATATCACACAAAGCCCAAATAAAACTGTATCCTGGGTTATTTTTCTTGGCTAGAACTGAAAGGCATGAATGGAAAAAAATGACAGATTTTTAACTAAAAAGACAATATATTGCACACAAAAGTCATATTATAGGCCTAAGAGTGCAGCTCAGTTTTAGAGTATGTTTAACATGTGGCAGGCCCTGGGCTCAAAATAAAACACCCCCCCAAGGTAAATAAGTATGTGCTGCTATTAATTTTGTGTCCAAGATTATATAAGCTACTTTCTATATTTGCTTATCTACTTTTCATAAAATTCTAGGATATGGAATTGTTTCAACTGGTGATAACATTCAGTATTGACTAAGTTGTGCTTCCACAATAAGCTGCCTCCAAATCTCAGAAGCTTATCCGAGAAAAGTTGTATTATAATTCACTCTATGATTCTAAAATACATCTTCTTGGAGTGTTACTTATCTCAGTCACTCAGAAAAGCAGGCTTTATTTTAATACTTGCACAACTTGTTCCTGTGGTAAGGAAAGGAGAACTGGGAGAATCCTCTATCCTTAAAGTTTGTACTCAGAAGTAACATCATTTTCATTGTGCAAGAAAAATCAGATGGCCATGCTCAACTCCAAAAAGGAAGAAGAAAAAAAATCTCACATTAGCCCCAAAAGAAGAAAGCAGGAATCTTAGATAAATCATACTAACAATAACAGATATATTTTCTAGAACTTTCTAGAAATAATGGGCAGGAAGAAAATACAATAGAAACAAATGTTAAGTAACAAAAAAGAATGAATGTAACAAAGTGTTTCTTTAGGTTATAGCTTATGGGATACTAAAAGGTCAGGTCTGTAAAATGAATTGCCAACTTACTCATGTTAGATCAGGCATGTGGTTAATACATGCTCCAGGTTAGTATGACTCTTTGTATGAGTGCATAAGCCTATAACATAATATGCTCATGAATTTTTATGAGTCCAGCCATTCTTAGAAAGCTAATTCAAACACCTGACATTTTCATGTTCCCTTGGAATGAGAACCACTTTTAAAAGCTAAAATTTACCATCAGAACCCTGTCATGGTGCTTTGAATGAAAAATGTCCCCAATAGCCTCAAGGGTTTCTGATTGTCTTTTCAGTTCTCATGGTGGAGGTTTTGGGAGGTGAAGCCTTGCTGGAAGAGGTGTATTGCTAGGTGTGGACCTTATGGTTGATTGCTTCTGCCCTATTGGGTGTTGAGAGCTGGCCCACTCAGATGATTTCCTTCCTGCTTCATGTGTAGATGTGATGCCCCAGCAGCTTGCTTTGCCATGCTTTCTCCACCATGATGGAATTTCCCATTAAATCTATGAGCATGAAATAAACCCTTTCCTTTCATAAACTGCTTCTTGTCAGGTATTTTGCCCCAGCAATGAGAACATAACTGTTATAATTATTATTCACTATTAATCATTCAATAACACACTCCACTTGCATATTTTTTCTTTTGCATAGTTTTTAAATGAGTTGGTTGTGATGGTTTGATTGCAAATGTCCCCCATACCCTCAGGTATTTTTGATTAAGATTAAGATTCCTGTTGGAGAAAATGTGTCACTGCAGCAGAGAGGACCTTGAGACCAGCCCTCAGGCTTGTTAAGAGACAGCTGGAACACTGGTTGTCCATTCTCTCTACTATGGATGCATGATGAAGTGAACCAGCTTCCTCTGAGGAGACTCAAACTCATCAAAGTAGAAAATCAGAGGATGCTGAGAACTAAACACTAAAGGAAAATTTAACATGCCCTCGATGGCTCAGGGAACATTACAGAAGAGGAGGAGGGAAGAATGTAAGAGCCACAGGGTGGGAAGTATTCTCAGAGGCATTATCCCTTCTCCAGAGGCTGACCGGTACATTTATGACCCCATAGTGATTACCAATAAGTAACCCTACTGAGGACAACCCTTAGTGGAATGAGGAGAGGGAGAGGAAACATGAGACCATAACCTAGTTGGAATATGACCAATTAACAATATGTTCACATATTAAAGTTTTCAATGAAAAACAATAGGAAAAAATCATTGCAATGGAGAACATCTTAGATTCTGCCAAAGATTAGGGGGGAAAGGGAAGATACCGAGTGTGACAACCACATAGTAACACAGAATAACTCAGGGTTGGCAGTTTTCTGTCGCTTAACTGTGGTGGTTCTCATATGAATCCATACAAGTGATAAAATTTCAAATGAGTGCATGGAAAACTCATGAGTAAGGTGAAGGAGTATCAGTATCAATTTTCTTGTTGTAACATTATACTTTAGTTAATCAAGATATTTACTATGGGGAAAATGATGGAATGGTATCCAGGATTTTTCTGAATTTTTTCTTACAGTGCATATAAATCAATAATTGCATCAAAATAAAATCTAGGAAATGAGTAGGCAAATATTTACATTCTCATCTCCATTTACTAAACAAAAAATAAGACATAATCATCAGCTTAGTTTGTATAAGACCTGTTTGAAAGTCTAGGTTCTGACTTGATCAAGTTGAAGTTGCAATTCAGAAATCAAGACTGGAACTAAAACAATGGCCAAAACATTTATACCAATGAAGAATCTCTCAGGTAACTAGAGCAGCCTAATATATGTAAATGTATAAAGGTCCTTAAATGAGTTCAACAAAGCTAATTCAACTGAACAAATTGGCAATGATAACTTGATTTTAGCCACTAATTTGTGGGCTGTTTTATTGTACAGTAATCTAGATACCACATCAACCATTGGGAATTAATGGTTTTAGCCAAATAGACAAGCTTTTAAATCCCAATAACTTGTTTATTTTAAATGCTACTATCCATCTTTATCCCTATTTCTTGAAACCCATTGTTCTGAAACTCTGTAAGCATTTCTGAAGTGATAGTAAGAATTGGGGAACACACAGAAAGGAAATTAAAAAAACTAATCCTTGCCCTTGAAGAACTCATAGTTGGTACAAATCATCAGCACATTAAAAGGCACAAGAACAGTTAGAAGGCAACAAATCACCAGGTTCAAATAAATACACTATGGCACAAAATGACTACCTGGCCATGTATGGCTACCCAGGCAGCAGGATGGGGTTAGAAATGTGGGGATCTTGAAGGCAACATGTCAGAAAGAGTGTCTCCTTTGTTGGCAGTGAAATAAACATCTCCAGCAATGGACAGGCTGTTTGGATGACGTTAACGCTTCAGAAGATAGAAACTGGGAGAAACTACTAAGGATGTGTACTCTTATTTTAGTTTTCCTTTGTTCTCTGTTCTTGGTCCATGTTTTTATTTGTTTGGCTTTTTGATAGAACCCAGTTTCCCTGACCATGAGTTTTTCCATCATTTTATTGTCTAGAGAAAACAATCCAAGAGTAGTTGGTTAAAACTTGGGAAATCTGGACTGAAGAGATACCATCCTAAGCAGTAGGACCTGGTTTCAGTCTTTAGTACTCATGTGACAAAAGCTAGATGTGATAGCACACACTTTCAAAGACAGGAGAATCCCTGAGGCTTGCTGCCCAGCCAGTAAAGCCCAGCTACTGACCTGAGGGGCCACTGAGAGACTCTGTCTCAAAAAAAGGTGAGTAGTGTCTCAGAGAAATGCTATTTAAGTTTGTTCTCTGACCTCCACATGGGCAAGCACCTGTCTACATGTACACTCATACATACATGCCAAAACAAAAAATAAGGAAATCTGAATTAGAATCCCAAATCTGTCACTTACTAGCTGTGTGACCATGGGTACATCACCCACCCCCAGTAACATCAAGTTTTCTTTTCTGCAAATGAAGAGGTTGAGCTGAATGGCTCAAAACATCTTCAGCACCTAATATTTTGTGAGACCACCAATAGTATAGTCTGTGATGTAGGAATTTAAATACCATATTGATGTTCTGTATATAAAAGCACTCTGGAAGCCTTAAAGTGCTACACAGATGTTAGCAATATTAATATTTGCCACTTCATATAAACAATGCCCTTTAGTTCTTCATCAACTCCAGAGGCTTAAACTATAAATGAGTATAGGTTATGAAATTTTAAAAAAAAGGTGACCAGAAGCTGAAAGAGGTTTTGAGGAAAGGGGAGACCAAGAGAACACATGCAATATGAAATGAGAAAGGAGGTTTCTAGGGGTGTAAATATACAAGGGGTTGTAAAGAGACAGGGGAGAAGTGTGTGGGGCAGATCAGCAAGAACAAATTATGTTTGAAAATGCCATAATAAACTTTATACATTATATGCCAATTTAAGAAATAAAAATAAAAAAGTTATAAATGGGTTCTGCCTGTCAAGAAAATGTTTTCACATCATTCAAGGGTTCTAATGACTCTCCATGGTTTATTAAATAAACACTCTTTTGGAGTATTCAATAACAGCAAGCAGTGCTCTTGTGATGTTGATTGGACCCCAAGTTCAATATAGTATCTAAAAGACTATTAAAATTATGGTGGCAATGGCAGGCTACTCAAGTTTTCATCAATACTCTTAATAGTCAGTAGAAACTTTTTCCATAGGGATTGGAAAATGTCTTTGTGGCTGAAAGTAGTTATCTATTTCCCTGTCCCCTACAGCTTCCTCCCTCTAACTTCACCTCACTTTAAGAAGATTCTGTTGGTTCCTCCAACCCTACCAACAAAACACAGGCCAATAGCTGACATCCTGGCAAGGGATGAACCACCCCAGACCATATGGAACCCCACACAGAGTGGTGGGATAAGCAAGAGACCCATAACTACAGCAAATCAGTCAACCCAGGATAAGCCAGCGAGTCAGATACCAATGATCTTAAACGCAACCTAAAGCAGAAATACAGAGGCCCCTAAGACCTCAACAATAAAGCAGCCTTAATACTCACCTACCATGACTCAGGGAACTGAGCATAAGAGGGGCCAGAAAGACTGTAAGAGACATGGTGGAGAAGAATATCCAGAATAATCACCCCCCTCAGTAACAGCATACAAAGGGGGGTAGAACCGGGTTGACTCCTAGGCTATCCATAATCCCTTACCCCATGGACTGATCAAGACTGCCCATGGAGGAGGATACCCAGATGATTGGGGACATGGGACAGAGGAATCGGGTACTGGGAATGCCAACTCATTATTTGCTTACTCAATGTAATTATGGATAATAAAGGAAAAAATTAAAAAATATTAAAAAAGAACACCCAACGTTTGACACCTGCCACAATAAGGATAAGGGAAAGATCAAAATTGATAAATGTGCCAGGGCTTAATTTGCCAGGCTAGCTTAACTTGCAAGATATGCACATGTTCAGGAACAGACAAGGTGTACAGGGAAAGGCCATTGTCCCGCGGTAGAGGGTGGCTTCCCTGCTGTGGTGCTGGTGCAAGGGCTCCTACATTCTTCTGGGAGAGATTGAGTAGCCGGCGGGGAGCTCCTAGGGACACCCAGTGCAAGGGGGAGGAAGGGCTGCTGAAGATGTGCGGTCCCTTTAAGACCCCTCAACTTGCCAAGCCAAAGGAGGGGGGTTTGTGTGGTGGGGGTGCTGCGTGATGGGAAAGTCGCTGGGTGAGCCTGACAAGTCCTCCTGGTTCTTGAACTTTCAGGTCTGGCGAATAGGAATAAAGCTGTTAGGGTACGGGACTTCGAAGCAGCTTGGAACTGCATCCGTGCGATCTTTCCACCAGCGCCAAGCTGCCCGCTTTTGGGAGCGGGAGGTGAGCGGGCCGGCTGGCGGGCGGGCAGGTGGCCCCGGGCCCCGCGCAGAGCCTGGGCTCTGCCCCCTGGAGCCAAGCTAGCGAGCCAGTGGCTCCCTCGTGGTGCGAGGGCGGTGATGTTTTTTCCTCCCACCCACTTTTGGGTCCCCCTCCCACCTTGCGCGCACTCTAGCTCTGGCCACAACCTGAGAGCCCCAGACCTCAGAGGAGCGCCCTGGAGAGCTCTGAGCACGCCCAAGAGTGGCAGACGGAGGAGGCCAGTGCCAGGTTAGTGAGCATGCCCAGGTCCTTCTCCCAGCTCCCTTTCCAGCTTTTGCACAGGTGGGGTGCCCCAGTGGGCAGGAGCCTCCCCATGGAAGTTCCCCCAGGGCGCCTTGAACTCTCAATCCGTTCTAAAATCCCTTTGCTGGGCATGGAGCTGAAGCTCAAGGCACTAGACTGAGGCAGAGAACCAGAGCAGAGGCTCTGGATTTGAACTCACAACCCACCTCTCCCCGCTTAACCTGTATTTCTACACGCTCTGGTATTCCAGGATTCCAGAGGCTGCTCAAACACTCACTCCTGCTGAACTACCCATAGGCTTTGGGCTCCCTCTAATTACAGTATGTGTACAAGAGCCTGTTCACTCTTTTACCAAAATACCCGGGACCAGCGACTGACTACTAGAACTAATATTAATGAAGCAAGGTGGGTGGAGGAAAGGCTGCCCTGTCCTCTGGACATCTGCTTCCTTTCCAGGTCCAGACTGCTGGGGTCAGAGTTTGAGGCACTAGGGCACTAGGCTCAGGAAGCAATTTGGGATTACCAGAACCCAGGGCCCAGAAAACCTGCCTTCCAGTCCTTAGCCCTGTCACTAACTCACCTCTTTTTGCCTTCTACACTCCCCAACCCCGTTCATGTTTGAAGGTGTAGTATGGAATGAAATGCAATGATATTTTGCAAGCCAAATGTGAGCCATGCTTTGTCAATCATAAACTGCAATAAAGACATATCCTCTGACAAGAGAGATACCCTGGTCTAAAACCAACATCTCTCCCAGGGGCAACCCACCAGGAGTTAACATTGCTTTCTTCTTGAGTGATAGTGTGGGGAGAGGATTTCAGTTGATGTACATGGGCTTGAGACACCAGTGTCTTTCTTCTTGTTTGTCAGAAAGAAAATTGCTACTACCCTTGTGACTGTATCACAGATGATACTGACTGAGATTACAAGGTCACTGGAGCCTCTCTCTCTGTCTCTCTCTCTCTTTCTTCTTGCTCTGTCTCTCTCTGTCTCTCTGTCTCTGTCTCTGTCTCTCTCTCTCTCTCTCTCTCTCTCTCTCTCTGACTTGTGACACATTGTGGGGTGTGAAGTGCTGACTGAAAATACATGCCTGTTTCTTACCTTTCCCTTGGGTATATCTCCGGGTTCTGTTCTGCCCAGAAGAACTATTCCAAGAATGGGCACAGATAGCCTTGCATTTCCAGCTGAGCAAGGAACAGCTGGTCTCTGCTTGATGCAAAGACATAATGTGAATTCTGGTTTTCTAGAGGCACCTGGATCCATGCATACTTTTCCCTGGGTATCTGACATTGTCTTGTTCTCTCATAAAGCCTACAAATTGTCTTACCCATTCTCATCTCCATGGTTAGTTACAGGGTTTTTCTTTGTTCCTTTTTTCTAGGACCCCACCAAAAAAAAACATATTAGAACCTACATTTCTAAGTAACTTGTAAATAAGACATTGTAAGTCAATGGCCCAGCAGCCTGTGTGAAGCCGACAGAGAGTTAATGCAGAAATAACTCTGGTTAACTGGGTCAAAGTATAATTTGAAAAATTAGGGACAGTTTGGCTCTTTGCAGGAATAACATTGCTGAGCAATACTTGTTGCTTATTGCTGCAGTCACAATAAATATCTTGAACCACCCCTGTTCCCCAACTCATTTAAAAACGTAAAGGAATAAAAAGAAATTGAGTGGTGTAGAGACCTGTGGAGAGAACTACTCTTGGTTCATATTTCTGCATAGAATACAAAGGCAGGACTTCAGGATCTTGTAAATCAAAAGTGAGTATTTATAAAACGAGTCATTTTCTGATGTTCTCCATCACCACCTGGGAGGCCACACAGATGACAGGAATGCCAAAAGAGATTAATTGCTCTCCAGTCACCAACTTTTCTATTTGCTCATAACATTAGTTGGGACCCAAGAAAAGCAAAAAATTCTAAGGGCCATTTTCTTGCCAGTGTGAGTTATGAAGCAATGCTACTGTACCGAGTCACCCAACCATTGTACAAGAAAAACAACCCTGTTGGTTCTTGCATGGGGCGACTCAAAATCTGTGGTTTGAAAAGCACCCCCTGAGATCCATATGATTATGATGAATTGACTTTTGGCAGCTAAAAATCTCGTCCTTTTGAAGGCTTTGGCAGGGGAGGGGATCAGCTTATTAAAGTAGGCCCAGTAAGAGTTAAACTGTTAATAAAAAATTCCTTGTTTCAACGGAACCTGGTAGCTTTCATGGCACAGAGATGTTCTGAGAGATTGAAAATATACCACAAATTCATGCAGGATACCAAGCCATCAGATCCCAGGTCTCCATATGTCTAAGAACATGCCTCCTCTTATAAGAAGCAGATAGGAGGCAAGAAAGCTGAAGGGTGCTGAATATTTGTCTGATACCACAAATTATTCTCTAGTCAGTTTTTTCTCACTTAGGTATTCATGTATTCATAATCTGAAACAACAGATTTGGGTTTTTCAATTTTATTTATTTATTATTGGTGTTGACAGGATCTCACTATGTAATTCCTGCTGACCTGGAATTCACAATGTAGACAAGACTGTCCTTGAAGTTACAGTGCCTCTCAAGGGCTAGTATTACACACATGAGCCATCAGATTTGGAATGATCATGATAACTTCATAACATTTAAAACAAAAGCTGTGACATTCACTTTAGAGCCCAAAGAGATTTAGTTTTCCAAAATGAGCATCTTGCAGCCCTTTACTTCAAATATTTTATGTCCCATATTTATGCTGGATTCTCTGAAAAGATCACTGAATTCAGTTCTTATCCAGAGATAACTTCTGTCTGAATATAACATTTCTAGAATATTTAAATTGTCTCCAATCTCTTATTGGAAGAGTTTTGGAAACCCTAAATTCTAGGGAAACTATTTGTGACTGGACAAAAGAATAGCAAAGTTGCTGTGTTTCAACACTCCAAGAGCTTAAGTAAGATTCCCATCCTGTAGAATGCAAATAGCAATATTTTATTATATTTTAAAGAGTCTTTTTCATGGTGGTCAAATTTAAATTTACAAAATTTCCCTTAAAATTGTTCATTTAAATCTTTTTTTTTCACAAGGAAATTCATGTGAAGGAATATGTCTGAATCATTCTAAGCAATAAAATTTTTCAGGTGTTAAATTTCACCCATTTATGAATTACATCTCTCATTTGCAACATAAGTAGCCAAAGTTAAGGTCCTTATAGATCTTAGAGGATACAGGAGAAACTGATCAATGTATACTTCATCCCTGAAGGATTAGTGGTAACAGGAGTCTGAAGCTAAGATTAGTTAACTTTCATTTCAGAAATTGCTGGAGTCCTATGCTTATTACTTTTACCTAGTTTGCCAAAATAACCCTATTGTATAAACTCCAATCCCCTTCAAAAATATCTCCTGAGAAATAAACTTTAATTCCCTTAGAAAGAATTTCAAAATTATTTTTATTTTCTTTTGACTTGCTTTTAAGGATTTAGCCTCAGCATTGTATAGGAATGTGTACTCACTCGTGTGAATTTTCTCCCACAATCAAGACAGGAGAGACAAGTCCTTTTTCTTACGCAGGCAAATGATGCTTGTACTTAGTTAATTTTCCAGTATGTCTTTTTTTTTTTTGCAATTTAGAAGCCCAAGTATCAGTTATGCCCATTAGTAATGGGAGAGCTGTTTTAATTATTTTTTTCTTCTTTCCCCCCACAGCCTGAGTATACCACACTTTGAAGGTTTGGAGTTTCATTTTGCATTAGCCCAGATGAGAAAAAAGTGGAAAATGGGAGGCATGAAATATATCTTTCCATTGTTGTTCTTTCTTTTCCTAGAAGGAAGCAAAACAGAGCAAGTAAAACGTAAGTATCATCAGTTTACAAAACAACATACTTGTGATTTCTTTGAAAATGTGATTATAATCTGTAGGGATTTTGATGTTGCCTAAATGTAGCCATGCCATTATTCTGTAAGAAGAAAGTGTGTGTTACTGGTTCATGCATGCACTGATAAAAGAACAAGAGCTTTGGATTAGGCCAGCAAAATCTGAGGTTGTTTTTCTGATTATCTTATAGTTTTCATCTCCTAGAACACATGACCCATTAACCCATGTTCCCTTTCCTCTTCTAAGCTGTACAAATCTCATTCCATTTTACATAACTCTAGAAATATCTGACAGATGAGCTGGAATTTTTCCCATATTTTGACTCTTCAGCAACGTTTTCAGTTTATGAAAAAGAATAACATAGGAAAAAGGAAAGAAAAGAACTCAGGCTCTGCTTATCCATTAATGCTGAAATCAACTAAACAAGAAACCTTCATATGATCTGTATTCTGATGAAAATCCTTTGGAGAAATTTAGAATCCAAGGACTGTTAGCAAATTTGATGCCATTTATTGAAAGTCAAGGGAATATTTCTAGAACGTCAGTGATCTGTAAGATGGGCTGTCACATTGGAGAAAGCCGAGAGTGGCAGGACAGTGTGGGAGTGGACTCTAATTAGCCCTCCATGCTGCCTCATTGAGGAGACATATGAGAAACCACTGCCATATCTCTTCTTGTTACCAGCTTTCTGAATCCTTTACACAATATGGTCCCCACCTGCAGTTGCCCACTTGCAGTCACTTTTGAGGTGGATGCCTGCTGTAAATTTACAGGAAAACAGCTCTAGTTCCCCTTTATGGCTGCATCAAAAAGAGGCACAAAGTGGAATTGGTCCAACAGAGGCATTCTCTGCTCCACTGAACTTTTTCATGAGAAGGAACTGTGAACATATTCTTGGTAGGAGCTGCAGTCACATCTGAAGCCCATCACTTAGATATTTATCCCTTTATCAGCATGAGTCAAATATATGAGGCAGAAGGCTTGCTGACAAGGAGAGTGGTGTCAAGCCTATTCCATGAAGTGTGTTTCTGTCCCACTCTGATTTTCACGGCAAACTTGGGCTTCTTCCTGGGCTCAGTGGTGCTATTAATAAGGCATTGAAGTATGAGTGATATCTAGTATGAATGATGCAAAAATGGGAGTGTGGTAGGGAATACATTCTTCAAGGAAGCTTGAATTAGCTTCTGTTCTAGTATTCCTCAAACTACTCCTATCAATATAGTCTAGATCAGAACTCTCTACTTCCAGACTTACATGTAAGTGTCTGTGATAGAATATTGTCTATTCATTCTCAACTTAGTTCACGTTCAGCATGGCTTAAAAAATTCTCATCTCTTATAAAGAAACTTTCCTTATGGCCTATTACTGATGGCATCATGGGAAATTGTGTAACTCTCATTAGTATAGCTCTTCCTAGAGGTCTTCCATATTTATGAAAAACTGAATGTTTTCCATGGAACATAGAGCATTGTCAACATTGCAAAGAAAGATGATTTATGAACCCAAAACTAATACTTTCTAATGTTTCTTTGTGCCTATGATTATGTCCCAGGTCATTTTAATATTTGGTTAGTGCCTCAGTGATTATGCAACAGATGGTCCAAGGCACTGGTTCTGATCTAGTATTTCAGGATTATAGTCAGATGATGAAACCAAGGTCATGGTCATTCCCTGGCCATCATTCCATGCCACCACATCCAAATTAATAGTCTCAAACATAGGAGGTTATCTCTACTAAATAGGAAATCTCAAAATGTATGTCCTATATATGTTGCTTTCACATATTACATATGCATGCACAGAGAATTATATTACAGCATGCACAGTGAGAAGTTAGAAGCAGTGGAAATGTTAATCCACAGGGGATTGGTATATACACGACCCAAGTGTTATACTGTATATGCTACTTTGAAAACACTGTTTCTTGGAAAATTGGTGATCCTGGAAAATACTTTACAAAATTTATTTTTGAATTTCTTAAAGCTCAGAAAAACAGGTATCACATATTTGGAACCTAGGTTATATGTACATACATACATGATGCATACAAGAATGTAGAAGGTATACTATCTGGGAAGAGGAAGGGACCAGAAGGAGAAGGAGTAGGATTGGAAAGGGTAGTGGGGGATGAATATTGTCAAAGTATATAATAGGTTGTAACAATAATGTCATTATGAAGCCTATCACTTGACAAAATGAATCTATTCTAATATAACAATTTTAATTATTATTTTAATGCACACATATATACAAAACAATATGAGACTATCTAGACTTCATAAAGAACCAGTGCCTCTTAACTCCCATTCTATTTTCCAGGGGTTAAAAATTACTAGCAGTTTGATCTCTATTATTCCTAACTTTTCTCTATTTTATAAATACATGCATACATTCCTGTATGTTTTCCTTTCATTAAAATGTCAGAAACTAAACTCATATTCATGTAACTTGATTTACTTAACAATGTGTACGGAATATCTTTCTGTGTCATAGCATTTCCATATCTTTCCAATGCTTGCATCATTTTCAATTGCATATACATCTGATGGTTAATCTAACTAGTCTCTGGTGATGTGTAGGTTTCTTCCAGTTGTGACATTATAAGACATTAGTGTACAAAGACTTAGTGTCTCAGTTTTTGAATTTTTAAGGAGATGGCAAAAATATAAGCTTCTATGTCAAGAACAATGTTCTATAGCTCTCTTATTTGGAATGTCAGGCTTGAATGTTTGTAGGGGGACCATTATGGTGGAAGATACTCTCTCAATTGGTGTGGAAATCTGAATAGATCTTGAAAAAAAAATGTTCTGCAAAGCAAACTTTTCACAAGGAATGGCCCAGGCCTGTGTTGCCACATGCTGCTAGCTAATTAGCCATAGTTAGAGTTGCTCTCTCACAGGCAATAAAATAGACTAAGGACACCAGGAAGTACTGATAGTATACTACAATGGATGAATGAGACATTTGTTTCTTATGCAAAAGTTTGTTATTATCCAGCATCGGCAAGGTTTGAGGTCTTTAGCCTGGAAAAGATTTTTCTATAACTCCATTATACTCTGTTGTTAAAGTTGTAGTCAGTGAGGCCAGGCAGTTCTTTTGAAGTTCAAAGGAGTGTAACATTCACAGCATAATATTCATGCAAATATGGGACAAATGGGCTAAAGAATTTGCCCCTTCTGGCAGATCTAGCTTAGGTAATGAACTATTGATCAAAGTGAAATAGAAGAATTAAATTGTTAAGAATATTTTATTATATGTTTCTAATGGACCAGACTGTACCAAATCTGACAAAGGCTCTGGAAACAAAAATGCATCTCCCAGAATCCATTCCTGCTCTGAATCTTTGAGAGACTAGATTTTCACTTAGTTTTCTCCTCAAAATAAAAGCATCCTCTAAGAATTCATATTTGGAATGAAGTGGGATTCTGGAATTCTTAGGAAAAATAACACGCCAAACTTTTGAAGAAGATATATAGAAAGATCAAGATATGCAAAGTTGTGGCCTTAGAGGAGCCGCCATATCTCTTGTGAAAGACAGACAGAAATACATAACTTTTCTGGTTCTCCTTGACATTTGTCTTTATTATTGAACAATGAAAAATGGATAAAGTGAGTAGGCATATTTGAATTTTAATAGTTTACATAGATTGAAGTAGAAGGAAGAAAGAATCCCTTTAAAATTAGATAGGTTTGCAGGCATGGTATACATGGCTATGACTCTAGCACTCGGGATGCTTAGGCAGGAGGACTGTGAGTTCAAAGCCAGTCTGGGCTATATCCACCTCCCTAAAAATTAGATACTTGAATAGCTTTCCAACAGCATTCTTTACTTTTTTTTTTAAATTTGGGAGGGTGTATTAAGGTTCTGAAATTAACCTAGATTCAACCCCCCCAGTTCCAAAATTGTCTTAAGTACCTTGGGAATGTTACCTTTCTAACTTCCCTTTTCTACAGTGGGGAAAATAATCACATAATACAGTGGGGAAAATAATCACATAATAATTATTACCATGGCCATTTGTATATTGACTGATTCTCTTTTAATAACTTATAGAAATTCTCCAACCAGGCAAATTATATGATCTTCCTGATTTTGAAATAAAAAATTGCAACCAAATGGAATCAAATGACCTGGTGCAAACACAGATTGGAAGTCTCAGCCAGAGTCAGAACTAAAACCCAATCTCCAATAGCTGTGTTCCTTTCACTACATCAGTTTGTCTCTTGAAATTCATTGAGGAAATTGGCCCACTTTCTTGAATAGAAGCCCAGTCTTTTAATGTGACAACTATTTAATGTATACATGATGATCCAAGTGAATAAATAAAGACTTTTGTAAGAAGATTTCCATGAGAGAGGCAATATAACATTTTGTAGATAAAAATCTGTAACTAGTGGCTGGGGATGTAGCTCAGTAGTAGAGTGCTTACCCAGCCTGTATGAAGCCCTAGATTCAATCCCCAGCAACAGAGAGAGAGAGAGAGAGAGAGAGAGAGAGAGAGAGAGAGAGAGAGAGAGAGAGAGAGAGAGAGAGAGAGAGAGATTAGGACTAAAAACATTCAGGAACCTAAACAAACTAAGCCATTGGAAAGTTGTAAAATAAATAAGTATGTGTTAATATGTTATTTTGGCTTAATCTGAGCACTCCGGAGGCTAAAGTTGGAGGATTGCTGATTTTGAGGCCAGCCTGAGACTACATATTGAATTCCAGGTCAGTCTGGGCTAGAATGAGACCCTACCTCCAAACAAAACAAAGTTTAAAATATGTGGTTTTATGCCGATACTTCTTAGATTTTTCTTGTGTGTTCACTCGAAATGTCCTCATAGTTTAATAGAAAGGATTATGATTAAAGTTAAGAGACCAGTTTTTGGGTTAATCTTCTTTTGCTTGCTGTGAGACATTGGTTGAGTCATTAATATTCTGTGAAGTGATGATTCCTATAAACTGGGAAGAATTTTAACTTTCTGGATTGAGAAGTAAATGACAAAAGAGTAAGATCTGTAGAGATGGGACAACAGAGACCAAAATCTTGGATTTAGGGTTTTTTTTCCCTTTTTTGTTTTTGCTTTTATTTTTGTTCATACCACCTGAACTTTTAATCTTGTCATAAGGTCATTTTAAAGTAACTTTAGTCATTTAAGGTTTATAGCTTAAATGCTTCCAAAGAAGTTGGACACAGGGTTGAGAGGCAAAACAAGGTAGAAGAAGATTTTAACAGTGGAATAAGGGGCTGGAGAGGTGGCTCAATGGTTAAGGTACTGCCTCTAGTGTCCTAGGCCCCGGGTTCAATTCCCCAGTACCCACATAAGCCAGACCCACAAAGTGGTGGCCCTGGTTCTTCTCTCTCTCTCTCTCTGTCTCTCTCTCTGTCTCTCTGTCTCTGTCTCTCTCTCTCTCTCTCCTTCAAAATGAATAAATAAAAAAAGTGGAATAAGTGCCACCGGGAGATAGAAGACAGAGTAGGTAGATTTTACATGTATTTTGGTAGATGATAGCATTTTTTTCTCTAATTTTGATTGTGCACCTCGAAAGAATAAATAGAAAAAAATGGGATTTTTTTTTTGAAAATGTTCTGCTGGTATCTACAAACTATCTCCGTCTTCCACGTATAGAATGTTGATTTTGAGATGCTTGAGCAACACGAGGACCCAATTTTTTCAGAAAAGAAAGAACTGTCTGGCATTTCATTACTGAACTACTACTGTCAAGGACTAGGAAAATATTAAATTATGACTAAACAATAGTCTATCAACAAATGATGAAGAAATGTATTTCAGCTACTTTACCTTTGAGTGATCCTAGTTAATAGGAAGAGAGAAAATAGAAATGTTAAATAATTGAATTTTTAATGAACCTAGTAGTCTACTTAATCATCAGTCAGATGCCCTATGTAACTTTAAAAAATTAACATATTTGAGAGAGAGAAAGTGAGGGGATGGACATGCCAGGGATGCTTGCCATTACAAATAAACTCCAGAGGCAAGCACCACATTGTGCATCTAGTTTACATGGATACTGGGGAATTGAATCATGGGCTCACAGGCTTTGCAAGCAAGTGCCTTTATCCACTGAGCCATTTTCCCAGCCCCCCTAAATAACTTTTATATTAACATTTTTTCTGATTTAAGTGTAGATATTTATTGCCAAACATGTAGAAAATGTGTAAACATTTAAGAAAAATAAATGAAATCTTAGTATATACATATAATCATATTTATTATATGTATACTTATATTATATATATTTATATTATATATGATTATATGTATATTTATTATGATTATATGTATTTATTATGAATATTCATTATTCATTATTTTATATATGTCCATTTTCTAAGCTCAGCTATATGTACATATTATTTCATAAAAATTGAAGCACTGTACTTGTACCAATTTGGATCAGGATTTATTATGGCAGTTCACAAGATGAGTCTTTAAAATGCATCAGCAATGAATATATATCTCACATTGTCTGAAGTGAATTTTGGATGATATACATTTGCATGAGAGGCACATTTGATTTCACTGTGAAACAGTAATGAACCCAACTTATATTCTTTTGCTTTTGGTGTGTTTTTAGTATATGTGGTGTGTGTGTGTGTGTGTGTGTGTGTGTGTGTGTGTGTGTGTGTGTGCAGATGTGCATGCCAGAGAAAGATGTTGGGTGTCCTCTTCTATTGCTCCTCTGCATTACTTTCCTGTGGGAGTCTCCCACTGAACTTGGAGCTCCCTGTTGTCTGGTTACTCTGGCTGACCAGGGAGCCCCTGGATCTCTGACCCATCAGCTCTGGGGTCACATGCATGTGCAACCATATCTGACTTTATTCGTGGTTATTACGGATCAAACTCAGGTCCTCATGCTTGCTCAGAAAGTGCTTTTATCCCTGAGCTATCTCACCAGGCTCAACTTGTACTCTTGACCAAACAGAAAGAAAATATTCCAAATTAACAAGCAAGTCTCCTTTTCCTAACACTTGTGAAGCTGAGGTGCTGATAAGAAGAATATTTTTTAAACAAAGAACATGGATCTTTGCCCAAAGTTCTATGCCATATGACATGGAACACATTATTTTAGCCAGAAAAAAATTCAGGTCAGATTTCACCAGCCAAGTAGCCTTTCTGTAAAAGAATCTCCCATGGCCTCATATAAAAATTAATGAAAATACCATCCATTTTTAGTTATCCATACTAATAAGAGATAGAAGGGCACAGTGAATTGAAATTTCATGGCATATCTCCACTTTTTATCTTAGCCAATGGTATTACCTTACTCAACTGTCAAGCCCCTTTGAATTATAGACTTTTTTTCTCATTGAGTTTTCACACCTCCAAATAATAAAGATAACAGCCTTAAAACAAATTATGGCAAGACTATGAAATATATATATATATATATATATATATATATATATATATATATATATATATATATATATATATATATATATATATACCATGTATTTGAATTAATTCAGGACAAATTATCCAACAAATATGAACAAGATAAATCCTTGATGAGGGAATAAGCTGTAGCCACAGAATGAAGAATTTGACTTCTTTCTGGCTTTCCTTTTTCACTGGTTTTCACAATCTGGAAATGAAGTCTTAAAAGACCTGAGGGAATCTGACAGAATCTTCAACTCTAGAATCCTCATGCCAGAGAAATAAGAAAAAAAAGTTATGTAACTACTGTATATTGCACTTCCTGCATTCTGCTTCAAGTATGACAAATGACAGAGGAAAAGAATTTATGTTTTGGCTTTTTTCTTCACTGCTTTGGGAGCTGTTTAAAGAAATAAATAATTAAAAAGGAATTTGTTTACTTGGTGTGTCCACTCACCATAATTCACAGCAAAAAATTGTTTTCCCTTTTCTCTGACAATATGTGTTATAATAAAATAAATATTATTGAAATACTGACATAGTGATATGTCTACAGTAATAGTGGTCATCAAAAGAGCTTCATTGGAATGTTTTCTTACTCATGGATTGGCAAAGGAGTTATTGACCTTTTGACCTAATCCTGCTAGATGGGACAGTGCCATGACTCTGTTGCTCTTTACTTTTTTTATTCATTGATCCTGTTAAAGAAGAGCCAGTAAAATAGTAAGGATTTCTGCTTCTAGTTAAAGGCAATTGAACCACTTAAAAATATCTGTAATGACTTACTGTGGTGATTACAGGAGACTAACCACCATAGCAAGTCAGATAACCCATAAAAGGTCAGTGGAGACAGACACCAATGATACCCAACAAAACCCAAAGCAGAAGTCCAGAGACACTTAAAGCTGACTTAAAACTCACCCACCATGACTCAGGGAACTAAGTGGAAGAGGGGGAGGAAAGATTGTAAGAGCCATGGTGGGGAAGAATATCCAGAGATGTCGCCCCCTCAGCAACAACATACAAGGGAAGGGAGGAACTGGCTACCTCTAGTGCAGTTCATATCCCCCTACCCACCCTATGGACAGATCAAGTTAGCGCTCAGAGAAGGGACCCCAGTGGGTAGGGAACAGACAGGATAGAAAGGGGGCACTATCACAAGATTTGCTCATAGAATGTATATAATTATTCATAAAAAGATATTAATTTTAAAAATATTTTAATAAAAAGAATGTTTAAATGCATGACATTGTTTAGTAGCAAAGAGAAGAACACCACTGTATTAAAACACTGAAACCCCAAAGAAGAGGAAGACAAATGACCAACATCCTTTATACTGTGCAAGACAATAAGTTTGAAATACACAGACAGAAATTCTCAGTCAAGTTTTGGGAGATTTCTACCTGAGGCAGCATCAATCACTGTGGAAACTCCCCTTCGATCAGTGACTGGACCGAATGACCCTGGCA
>PVHP010020046.1:0-31114 GCA_004024765.1 Zapus hudsonius
CTTTGTTTTCAAATAGTCTTAGAGCTGGTTTACTTCATGGAACACTTTCACTTCTCCATCTATCATGAGGGATAGCTTTGCTGGGTACAGTAGTCTAGGTTGAAAGCCATACTTCTTTAGGCCCTGAAAAGCATTATTCCAAGCCCTTCTGGCTTTCATGCTTTCTAATGAGAAGTCTGATGTAAGTCTGATGGCTTTTCCCCTTTAAGTTACTGTCTGCTTTTCTCTAGCAGCTTTGAGTATTTTCTCTTTGCTTTCTATGTTAGGCATCTTAATTAAAATGTGTCTTGGAAAATTCCTCTTCATGACCTGTCTGTTTAGAGTCCTCTGGGCCCCTTGAAAGTTGACTGGGCTTTCTCTTGTTAGATAGGGAAAGTTTTCTTGAATAATTCTGTTGAAGATATTTCCTATGCCCTTAGCCTGGGCTTCTTCTCCCTCTGGGATCCCCAGTATTTTAATATTGGGCCTCTTTATGGTATCCCATGGGTCACTCAAATTTTGCTCACTTTATTTCTTGAATTTATTGAAACCTATGACATCCTTATTAATTCCTTCTGACTTGTCTTCAACTTCTGAGAGTCTGTCCTCCAGATTGTCAACTCTGGGACTGATTGATTCAAGGGAGGTTTTTAACAAATCCATTTCATTTTTGGTTTCCGCTATAATTTTGTTTATAGTCTCCAATTCCTTGGTGAGATCCAACTTCCAGTCTATATTTGTTTTTGCTAGGGATTCTTGAAAATCATTTTTAAGTTTTCTTAAATCCTCATCAAATTTAATCAATTGATTGTCTAGCTCCTCCCGTAGTTGGTTCACCTTCAATTCATTTAATGTGTTTCTGAATTCATTCATATTTCTTTCCATTAAATTCAGCCTGGAGTCTATGCTTGTGTTGGTGAGCTTCATCTCATTCATGTCTTCTTTCATAGTTTCCATATCAGCCATTAACTGCTTCATGTTTGCATTGCAGTTGTGGTCAGTAGTCATTTTATTCTCTCTTTGGGGTTGTCTATTTTTTGTCTCCACTTCCTTGCCACTTTCCTGTTCCATAATGGGACTAGGGGCCCTTAGTTGGGGAGTTCAGTCTTTGATTTCTGTGGGTTTTTTTTTCACTGGTTTCTACCCATGTCCAGGTAGGGGAGTGGGACTCAGGCAACCTGGGGACTGCTATTCAGCCTTCTTTACTTCCTGGTGCGTGATCCCTTGTATTCACTGAGACTTACTGTGCCCTCCTGGTAGGTTCCCGTCTGAACCGGCTTTGCCTAGGTTCCCAATGTATCTGCCTAATGTCTGGCCCTGGAACCAAGCTAGGTCAGGTTGCCCAAGGATCTTGTCTGCCTGTGTATGTGGTGGGGTCGTGGAGAGAAATGTGCCTGAGGATAGGGTTCTGGAGGGAGGTGGGCCCCTGTGAGGGGAAGCCGCTGAATCAGTGGCACAGGCTCAGAACCGACGGGAGAAGAAAATGGTTGGAGAGAGTTCAGCCCTTTGTTCCCCTGTGCAGCAGAGAGCCACTGGGGAACCCTGTGGTGGTCCCGAAGCTGGGGAGAAGCTTGGTATGGGTTCAGGTTCGTCTGTGATTCAGGGCCTGGACTCCAGCTGGAAAATCAAACCTCCACGGAGAGACAGCCCGTGCTCTCCTGTCAGGTACCCATCTGAACTGGCTCTGTCTGGGTTCCCAGGTATGTGCCTCAGGTCTGGTCCCGGAACCAAGCTAGGTCAGGTTGCCCAAGGATCGCGTCTGCCTGTGTAGGGGGGGGCAGGTTGTGGAGAGAAGTGAGTCTGACGATTGGGTGTTGAAGAGAGGGGAGCCCCTCGAGGGGAAGCCACTCAATTGGCGGCGCTGGCTAGGAACCTGCTACAAGGGGACAATGGCGGGAGGTTGGGTGCAAAGGAGCAGAGAGCCACTGGGGAACCCTGTCTGCGCTGGTACAGGAGCTGGGTGGGGGGGGGGGGGCGGAGGGCCCGGGCTCAGGTCCGGCGGTGTCCAAAGTTTGGATCCCAACTGGAAAATCAAACCTTTACGGAGAGAGTCCTGGCGACGCTGTTACTAGTCCACCATCTTGCTCTGCCCCCCTTTTTTGTTTTTTTGAGGTAGGGTCTCACTCTAGCCCAGGCTGACCTGGAATTCACTGTGTAGTCTCAGGGTGTCCTCGAACTCACAGCGATCCTCCTACCTCTGCCTCCCAAGTGCTGGGATTAAAGGCGTGCGCCACCACGCCCGGCCATCTTTAGTTTTTTCCCCTTTATTTGCTCTGTGTTTTAAATATTAATCCTTTGTGTGATATATAGATAAAAAAAGATATTTTTTCACATTCTGTAGGCTGTCTCATCAATTTAACTTTTTGCTGTGTAGAAACATTTTGTTTCATGAGATTGTTTGTTGATTCTTCACTTTATTTCCCAAGTGACTGGAGTCTTATTCAAAAAGTCCTTTCCTAATCCTAGATCTTGAAACATTTCCCCTTAAAATATGCTCATTCTGTATGAATTCCACTATATTACAATTGACAATAAGGCAGTCTAATAGTCCTCTTGATCTCTAGACTTGTTAATTCATGTGCTATTTTGTACATTTCACACATCCAGCATTTCTTTATTTTTTTAAAGACACCACATATAAGTAAGATCATGCAATATTTTTCTGTCTGTGGCGGGTTTATTTCACGTAAATCCTTATTTCACATGTAATTATAATGTCCTTCGCGTGTATCCATACTACGGCACATGGTAAGTTCTTATCTTTTTACAGCTGAATAATATTCTATTGCATATGTGTTATGTATGCCATGATTTGTTCTTTGTTTTTCTTTCTCTTTTTGAGACAGTTTCACTCAAGAGAAAGATTGCTAGGTGACATGGTAGTTCTATTTTTAATTTCTTTAGAAACTTTCGTACAGTTCTCCATAACATATAGGAGTCTCCAATCAACTAATTAATAGTTTACAAAAGTTTCCTTTTGCCATAACCTCATTATTATTTATGTTTAAATTATTTTTATAGATAAGTTCTTGCAGTGTAGTCCAGAGTGACTTTGAACTCACAATCCTCCTGCTTGCACCTCCCAAATTCTTGTATTATAGACATGTACCACAATGCCCGGTTCTTTTTAGCAATGTTTATAACTTCTTTGGAGAAATGTCTCCTTTAGTCCTTTCTCCATTTTTTTTTCTGAAGTAGGTCTTGCTGTAGTCCAGGCTGACCTGGAATTCACTATTCACTCTCAGGCTGGCCTGGAACTCACAGTGATCTTCCTACCTCTGTCTCCTGAGTGCTGGGATTAAAGGCGTAAATTATCCATGCCCGGCATTTTGTCCATTTTTAATCAGGCTATTTTTCTACTATTGAATTGTTTGTATTGGAAAGATGAATTTATTATATTAGTTCTCATCATGAATACATTTTACATTTTTTTCTCCTAATTTGTAAGATACCATTTCATTGTGTTGTTTCCTTCCTTTGTGTTATAACAGTTTTTTAGTTTACTTTTTCCATTTGTAGCCTGATCTTTTTTGTGTGATTTACAAAAAAATCATTGCCAAGATCAGTTTCTAGGAGATTTTCTTTTATGTTCTTGCCTAGGAATTACTAGTTTTATATTTAGGCCTTTTATCCATTTTGGTATGTGCCTGTGCGTGCGGGTACACGCGCGCGTGTGTGTGTGCATGTCTGTGTGGTGTAAGATAAGGGACAAATTCCATTTTTTTGCATGTGGCAATCAGTTTTCCCAACATAATTTATCAAAGAGACCATACTTTACTTTCTTAGTGCTCTTCAAAAATTACATTTGGATTTATTTCTGTGTTCTCTATTCTGTTCTGTTGGTCTGTGTGTCTTTTTATGCCAGTATCATACTTTCTTGATTACTATAGTGTTTTAATACAATTTTAAATCAGAAAGTATGATGTTTTATTTTTCTTTTTTTTACAACTATTTTGGTTATTCACTATCTTTTATGGTTCCACAAAGATTTTAATGTTGTTTTTGTTATTTCTGTGAAGATTGCTATTACCATTTTGGTTGGGATTTTATTAAATCTGTATATTTCGGTACTAGTGTAGGTATTTAGTAGTGTTGATTCTTCCTACCAGTGAACATAGGTAACTTATTTGTGCTTCCTTCCATTAGCATTTCATAGTTTTCAGTATAGAGATATTTAAATTCTAAGCTATACTTTATATCTAAGTACTGTAGTTTGGATCTTGAATGTCTACCATAGGCAAAGGCTCTATTAAGAAACAGTGGAAATTTTAGTGGGTGAGGCCTAGTGGAAGGAAGCTAGGCCATTGTAGGTATATTTTAATGAGATTCTGCTATTACAGAGACTTTTTTTTTCTTCCTGACTGCCATGACATGAGCATCTTTGCTTTACTATCCATTATCCTCCATAATGTTTTGTCTCACCACAAGCCCAGAAGCAACAGAGCTTTAAAATATAAACTGAAACCTTTGAAAGCTTTGTGTCAAAATTATCCTTTCCTCTTATAAGTTGTTTACCTCAGATATTTTGTATAGTAATATAATGCTGATTACTACACTAAGTAGTTTATTTTGATGTTTATAACTGGAATTCATTTCCTTTTTACTTTTTTCAGGCAAGTCATTATCTCTGTGCAAAGATGGTATTCATTTACTTCTTTTTTATTTTTATTTTGAAATAAATATATTTTAAAATATTTTATTTATTTATTTGCAAACAGAGAGACATAGAGAGAAGAGAGACAGAGAAAATGGGTATAAATGAACTCCAGACTCATGTGCCACTTTGTGCATCTAGCTTTATGTGGGAACTGGGAAATCAAACCCGAATTGTTAGGCATTACAGGCTAGTGCCTTAACCACTGAGTCATCTCTCCAGCCCCTCATTTATATTTGAGATAAGGTCATATTATGTAGCCCAGGTTTTCTTTGAACTGATCACTCTGCCTCAGAATCCCAAGGACAGTGATTATGGCAGGTACCACCAATCTCAGCAAAAACACTACTGTTTTTTGTATGTTGATTTTGTATCTACAACATTAGTAAATTATTTTTTAGTTCTAACACTTTTTGTGGAATCTTTGGGGATTTTTTCACATGCATGTTCATGTCATCTGCAAATAGAGATAATTTTCTTACTTTCTAATTTCAGTGTCCATATTTTTTTTTTTTTTGCTCAATTGCAGTTGTTAGGACGTCTAGTACTATGTTGAACAGAAGTGGTAAGAATGGAGACCCTTTCCTTGGACTCTATTTGTAGAAAAGCTTTCAGTTTTTCCCGATTGATTATAACATTAGCTGTGAGTTTTTCATAAATGACCTTTATTATTTCCAACAAATTTCCTTTTGTCATTAAACGGCAGAGAGCTTTTATCAAGAAAGAATATTGAGCTTTGTTAAATACCTTTTCTGCATCAAATAGGATAGTCATGTGCTTTTTATCTTTCATTCTACTAATGTGCTATATCACACTGATTTGTGTCTGTGAAAGCAGCTTCATGTGCCAGGGTTATATCCCACTTCATCTTGGTGTCTAATATTTTCAACATGTTGCTGGATTCAGTTTTCTAATACTTTATTGAGGATTTTTGCATCAATATTCACTGGAAAGATTGACTCTAGTTTTATTTTTTGATGTCTTTGTGTAATCTAAGTATCAAGGTTATGTGCTGGTGTCATAAAATGTGCTTGGAAGGATTCCCTCTAATTCTCTTTTCCAGAAGATTTTAAGCAGCATTAACATTAATTGTGTTTTGGTGTTTTGTTTTATTTGAGACAGAATCTCGCTTTATGGCCCAGGCTGTCCTGGAACTCATGATCCTCCTCTCTCTACTTCTTAAGTACTAAGATTAGATACCTGTACTAGCATACTTGTCTTTTTAAAATCAATTCTTCTTTGAATGTTTTGTAGCATTCAATGTGAAGAAATTTGGTTCTGAGGTTTTTTTTTTTGCTGTTGCTGTTGGGAAGATTTGATTACCTTTTAAACTTCTTTATTATTCATCTGCTCAGGCCTTCTATTTTATCCTTACTCAATTTTGGATGTAGTTTCTGGGAATTTATTCATTTCTTCTGGGTTATTCAGTTTTATGGCAGATAATTCTTTTTTTAAGCTTTTTATTGATGGCAGATAATTCTTAGTCATCATTGTCCTTTAAGATCCTTTCTATTTCTTTACTTTAACTTCATTATTATATCTAAATATCTTTCATTGTGTATATCAATGGATGTATATATACATATTACATATGCATAGGTATTACATAAGGATATTTCCATACAAGTATATATTGCACGTTGATCACATTCCCCTTTATATTCTCCTACCCTTCCTTTTCTCACTCCTCTGCTCATGCCATCATTTTCCCTGCCAGGATGGAGTCTCCCCTCGAGCCCGTAAACCAAATAAACCCATTCCTCCACAAGCTGCTTTTGTTTGGGTTCTTTCTTTGCAGCAACTAGAAAGCTGACCACAACATATATCTTTCTCTGTGCTCTGGATGTGAACACTGAGTTATCTTAGCTGGGCTCAAATCCTTCAAGAATTTTAGGGGGTTTCCAGTAAATATGACTACAGGTGTCCGAGTTAATGTATCAGTTACCTTCCCCCTGCTGTGAATAAATACCTGAAAAGAAGCAATTTAAGGAAACAAGGGTATATTTTGGATTACAGTTTGAGGTTGCAGTCCACCATGGTGTGGAAAGCATGGTGACAGCAGGAACTTGAGGCAGCTGGTCACATTCTGTCTACAGTAGGGAAGCAGAGAAAGATGAATGCTGCTGCTCAGCTAGCATTCTTTTTATTCACTCTGGGATCCCAGCACATTGAATGGTGCCACACACAGTTAGGGAGGATCCTTCTACCTCAATTAACCTAATCTAGCATATCTCTCACAGACATGCCTAGAGGTTTGTTTCCATGGTGATTCTAAATCCTGTCAAGTTGACAAGCAGAAAGTAATCATCACAAATTCACCTCTTGTCAACTTCACATTCAACGATAAAACACCTTTAAGCCATAATGTTCCACCCCTTCTTCACATAAATTCATGGGCATCTCATAATACAAAATGTGTTCAGTCTAATTTCAAAAGTTCATATAATCTTTAACAGCCCCAAATCTATTCAGAAGTATAAGTGCAGAGTCTCTTTTGAGACTCAGGCAATTTATTAACTGTAAGGTCCTATAACATCAAAATGACAATTTAAATACTTATAGAATGTACAGAATAAACATTTACATTCCAAAAGGGAGGAACAGGGGCATAGCAAAGAAACATTGGATCACAGCAAGACTAAAACCCTGCAGGATAATCTCCAGTCTTTCAGCTCTAATCTGGCTTCTGGAACAAGTGATGAAATCATCCAGGCTCCCAAGAGCTTGGGTAGCTCCAGCCCTCTGGCTTCACTGCATGTATCACTCAAACTCTCTCTTCAGGCTGCTTCATTCTGAGCTTGTAGTTTTCCTTGGCAAATACCCTGTGGTTCTGGCATCCTCAACATTCTAGAGTCTCCATTGCAATGTAGGATTTACCTTTAAAGCTTCATGCAGTGACCTTGCAGAGCCTTTTGCAGGGACTCTCACCATGCCACACATTGCCAGGCCTCAGCAGCTCTCTGGAACCTTGTTCTAGCTTTCATATTTCCAACACCAGTACCATGTGGATGGTGTTGACAAATTCTGTTGTTAGTTTGAAATGCAGCCCGACTCCCTTCAACCACAGTTACAGTTGCCTCTGCATGCCTAGACAGTTGCTAAGCAGAGAATCCCCCAGTGGCATTCTTAGTACAGGCTCTCTCCTTTCAAATAGATTGGCTTTCTCACAAGAATCTTCAGTGGGTGGGGTCTTGCACTCAGAGCACTTTTACTATGATGCCATTGCATCTGAGGATGTTTTTCTTTAATGGTACTGATTTCTTTAACAATTATAGACTCTTCCTCAGCACCAGCCTGAATATTCTGTTTTGAGGTTGCCTCCTGTCGTAGTCAGCCACACGCCACTGGGATGACTCTCCAAACCAGGCACAATTTTGGAGAGGAAAGTATTTATTGAACTAACAGATCCAGGGAAGTTAAGGAAAGGCTGGCCCCCTTTTCACAGATCCAAGCATAGACAGAGGCCCAGCACCTCCAGAAGCAAGCAAGCACACTGTAACACTGTAACTCACATAACAATAGGATTGCCAGACTTGAGTTCAGACTATTCTTTTGCATATGTATCCCTAAAATTTTATATCCAATTTAGAAATACCTCAGGGCCAGACCCCAGGAGGCCAGGCCAAAGTGACACTTCCTCCAGCCAGAAGGCTGGAGACAATTCACAATTGTAATAAATTCACAATTATAATAAATTCTATTGGGGGACATCTATTAAAACTATCACACCCCCTCCAAAAAAAATTAATCCTTTACTCTTAAATCCAGCTTCATTCAAATTCCTGGGATATAAGCAAAATTAAGGTAGGCTCTTTTTCAGCATATAACATGAACTGGCTGTATGGCCATTTTTCATAAAATCCTTGTTTCCACCCCCCATGTGTTATGAGCTGTTTGTTTTTCTCTTGAACTTTTGGTCTTAAAAACTACACCCCAGAATGGCCCATTAAGCTTTGTTTATATCATTCTAGGGCTTTTCTAGCCCCAAGTTCCAAGCTTGTCCATATTTCTCCCACAAACTAGTTCCAAAGGCCTATGAACCATATGGTCAGCTTTATCACAGCAACTGCCTCAATTTTCTGTATTAGTTACCTTCCTTTTGCTTAAACAAACACTTGACAAGAAGCAATTTAAGGAAGGATTTATTTTGGCTTACAGTTTGAAGTTACAGTACATCATGGTGTTGTAGGCACAGCAGTGGCAGGAGGTTACATACTTGAGGCAGCTGGTTACATACAGTCTATAGCAAGGAAGTAGAGAAAGATGAATCCTCAGCTTGTTTTCCTATTTTTATTCAGCCCAGGATCCCAGCCCATGGAATGGTGCCTCCCACAATTAGGATGTGTCCTCCCACCTCACTTAGCCTAATTTAGAAAATCCTTCACAGACTTTCCCAATAATTTTTTCTATGATGATTCTAAATCCTGTCAAGTTGACAACCAGAGATTAACTCTGGTCCAGAGTCCACTGTGTATCAAGCATTACAGGCACCTTTCCCAGAAGCCTTTGTTACATGCATTTGTCCTCTTCCAGTCTGGAACTCTTATTTAGTGTTTCATTGCTGTTTGTGAATTTGACACCTTGGAAGATTTCAGGCCAGTTCCCTAATTTTGAAAAACCCTCATAAACATTCCCAGAGATTTGCTTGCGTGGTGATTCTAAAATCTTGTCAAGTTGACAACCAGAGATTAACAATCACAGGTAGTAATGACGACTTGCTGAGGTTCTCTTGCTTGTATTTTCCTCAGGGAAAGGATTTCTTCTTGGTTCTGAGCTGAAATTAGGGAGCGGTAGGATACAGGAGCAGGTGTTGCCTTCCTTCCCTATTAGCCCTCCTGAGATTCTTTACTAATGTTTGCTGCTTTGTTCTCTGGATCTTATTAAGCTATCTTGCTATAGTCATTTTTTGTCTGTCTGTTGCTTGCTTGTCTTTTAAAAAATAGTACTACTTATTACCTGCTAAAGATACTTGTAGGTCTAGGGTGTAGCTCAATGATACAGTGTTTACCTAGCATGAGTCCCTGGGTTTGACACCCAGCAACAAAACACAAGACCATACCAACTAAAACTAAAAATATTTGTATAGTCTACAGCCTTTCATTCCTTAGGAAAATGACAGCTGCAATTTGGCAAAGATTATTCTCTCTGCTAATTCCCAATAAATTTAAGGAATGTAGTAAATATTTATTGAACAGCAAATAATGGCACCATCTCCATTTGGTAAGGCACACAGAAAATGATATCTGTTCACTTTTGAGAAGATCATTCTCTGGATAGGTTACATTCAAATGTCTTAGTATGTGAACCTACATTTTATTATAGCATTTAGATCTGAGGGCATTTAGATAATGTTGTACAGCTCCCACCTATTTTTAGATGACAAAACTGAGGCTATGCTTAAGGTTACCATGTCTTCATAGTTTTTCTTCACTATTATTATTTATCATATATTTGAGTACCTGAGCCCTAAGGAGCTCATGATCTGTTTATAAAGCAGGAGGCAAGGTCATTTTCTGAAAAGGGTAGAGCTGGGGAATGGTGTTATGAAGAGTTGAGGAGCATGGAGACAAAATTCAAAAGTAATGTTAGAAGGTGAAAAGAAACATCACTATTGGTAAGCAGTGTTCAGGGCCCTGCTGCAGGTAATGATTTTGACATTATGCACTAAAACCAGTTTGCTCTGTTGTGTGGCTTTGCTCCATAACTGACTATTGGGTTTAGACTAAGAAATGGATAGTAGGAATGACCAGTGGTTAGAATTTGATTCAATGAACACAAAATATCATCATCATCAACAACAACATCTTAATGAGATAAGAGATTTTGTGCTTTTGACAAAAATAGAATAGAATACACTGAAACCTTAGATGGCTAAGGATGGAAGTAAAGAAAATTCTGAAAAAAAAACGGGCTGGAGAGATGGCTCAGTGGTTAAGGCACTTGCCTCTAGTGCCTAAGGCCCCTGGTTCAATTCCCCAGTACCCACATATGCCAGACCCACAAGGTGGTGGCCCTGGTGCGCTCTCTCTCTCTCTCTCTCTCTCTCTCTCTCTCTCTCTCTCTCTCTCTCTGTATCTCTCTGCTTGGAAATGAATAAATAAAATATTTTATAAAAAAAAAAAGAAAGAAAATTCTGAATAAGGAAAGTAGAGGAAGAGAGATTACTGAACTAGTCTTTATGAGGTGAATGAATGGTGATACTGAGAGTAGTATGACCAGCAACCTAGACATTGGTAACAGGGAATATTTGGTTTTTAGTAGTGATTTTGAAGATGCACTGGTAACAGGTGTTGGCTGCTTACATGATGTGATAAGGAACCAAAGATAAGGCAGTTAGTTGAAAGGGTTGCATATTAGATCAATTTCTTTTATTTAGGCTTGGTTTATAGAAAGAATCATATTGTGTTGCTCATCTTAAACTTGAAATCTTCCTGCTTCAGCCTCTCAAGTGCTGAGATTACAGGATTATGCCACCACATCTGGCTTTCCTTTTAAATGCCACTAAACTATATCCTATACCCAAGCAATTTTTATTCTATTCAAAAAGCCACTTACATGCCAAGTTATTTGGATAAGGTGAATGAACATATTGTATAGGCAGAGATATTCATGAGAGATTATATTATTTAATAAGGATTTCCTCCCCCAATTAATAATTTTACTATGAAACTTATTGTGTGAATCAAGATTTTTTTCTAGGTGGAGGACGGGATCTTTATTAGTGTTCACTAGAGACATGTTAAAATGTCAGTTCTAGGACAGTTATTCTAGGCTATTCAAAGTCCATTCACCGAGGAATTTGAAGAGCTCTCAGAATGAATATGTTAAATTAGCCTTTGCAGTAAGAAAGATGTCTGAATTATTAGTTTGTTCCTCTCTGCTATCTCTTTTGTCTTCAAACATTCACATTTTCTCTTCTGAAAAGCATTTTCTTTATATGTAGCTAAGTGGAAGAGCACTTGCCTACCATTCACAAGACTCTGAGTTTAATCCCTAGAACCAAGATTTAATTGAACTGTGCTGTTCCCTTAATCTATCCTCCCAATTCTCTTCCTGTCATTGATTTATATTGGAAATAGCTAGTTCTTATTGTACAATAGTATAGGAAAAATATCCATAAACCTACCACCATTATATATATCATTTACATTTTGGTGGTATACTTTGTTTATATACATATATATTTTTGTACTTTGAATTACAAATTATAAGTATTAAAGGTCAAAGCATGTCTGTTTTGTCTGTCAATGTATATCTATTATGTGGATATTATATTAGGAGCAGATCAATATTTAAATGTCAGCTGGATGAATAACACACACACATATACATACACATACACACACTATGATGCTGGGGATAGAACACAGGGCCTTTTACAAGACTGATAATTGCTTTACTGCTGACTTAGAGCCACTGTTGTAATGGTATGAATTTTCTTTTTAACATAGCAAGCATTGTCTGTGTGATTCATATTCTTTGTAATGTTTAAATGATTCTCCTGTACTTGGATGTATCATGTGATTTTGAACTGTTTGCTATTCTTGATATCCATTCATGTGTCATGCTGTATTTACCTTATTTTTTGTTGAGCCATTTTATAAGATAAAAGTTGAAATATGAGATCAGAAGGTGAAAAGTATGAGCATTTTCATTCTGGTGAGCTCAATAAAAGAATAGTATTGTATACCTTCTGCCTCATAGCCTGATTCCTTCTTAAGTGTCTTGGAATTAAACATCTCTCACAGGTCACTAATGGCTGGCTTCCTGTTTGTCAAATGAAACCACTTATTTTTTTATTTACCTTTTCATATGATGTGCATATTTGTGCAGGTGCTTGCACATGTGCATGTGGAAGCCAGAGGACATCAGATGTTATCCTTAGGAACATCGTCCACTTCACTTTGAGATAGTGTCTCTCACTGACCTGAAGGTCAGTAAATAGTCTATGTTGGCTGAGCTCCAGGGGTCCTCCTGTCTCCATCTCCCCAGAGCTGGGATTACAGGTGCATGCCACTACACTTGGCATTTTTACATGAATACTGGAGATAAATTCAGTTCCTCATACATGTGAGGCAAGATAAACCACTTAGATGTCTCCCCTGTTATTCTTTTTCATTAATTTATGCCTTGAGATTAATATTTCTTGCTATCTACTGTGTTTGAGATTATGTCAAGCACAGAAAGGCCAAAACCAAATGTTCTCTCTGATATGTGGGTCTTAGCTTGTTATATCGGTATATCTATACAGTTCTGGTGGGAATGGGGGTAAAAAATCTATAAAGATAGAATAGTAAAAAAGAGCCAGTATAAAGAGATCAGTAGGAATAGGGGTGAGGGAAGGACAAGAGGATTCATGTAACATGTATGCAGAAGAGGGGGAGATATGGGGTGAGGGAAATGGAGGGGAAAAGGATTTGAGGGAGAGGGATATGAGAATCAACTGAAGCATTTTGATTTTGAAAATGCCAGAATGGCTAATACCTAAACCTCTGTATGTCAACTAAAAAAATAAAATAGAGAAAAAAGACTTTGAGATAGAGAAGAGGAAATAAAAAGAGTTCAGAAATAACAATGTGGCTAGTGTGACTTACTCAGCAGGATTAATAAAAGAAAAGTAGTTGGAGGGAAGGTCAGATAAATGAAGGGAGAGGACCTAAGTTATATGTAGAAGCCCCACATATAGGACTTTGTTGTAAGGACTGTAGCTTTGTGCTATGAGTGAAATTGGAAGCCACTGGGGGATTTTGGTCAAAGGAATGAGCTGATTTGCTGTATTACCAGGATTGCTGTGGTTACTTCTTCAAGACTGGATGGTAGCAGGTCAAGGGTAGAAGCAGGGAGCAAGTAAGGAGGCTACTTCTGTAAGTCAGGTGATGATGGTTTGGATCAGGGTAGTGATGATGAAAGATTGTTGGATTCTAGAATTGATATTGATTGAATATATGGTATAAGAATAAATAGTGAAGTCAAGGATGACTTCAAGATTCTAGCCTGAACCCCAAAAGAATGAGTTAACTGTTTTTTTTTTTTTTTTGAGAAGAATCATTCTCTAGCCCAGACTGTCCTGGAATTCACTATGTTGCCCATGCTAGCCTTGAATTCATGGTTATCCACCTACATCAACCTCCCAAGTGCTAGCATTATAGACATGACTACCACACCCAGCTGGTGTTTTCAATTACTTTGTTTGTATTCAATATCTTATTTTTTTTAGAACTCCTACAATATCTGTTCTGTTCTGATCTTCTCTGTTCTATGCTTTAATTACTTTTCACCTGGGCTGTGTCAATAGTCTTGATAAATGCTCAGTGACTAATTTAATCATCCTCTCCAGACTCCCTCCTCACTTCAATAAATCCTTTATAGAGTGAGCTACTAATCATATGTCCTTTCTCAAACCCTCAGTGATTTCCAAGTGCACTTAATTCAGAGACAGACTCTGTTGCCTTGTATTTAATGTCTATCATAATATGAACTCAAACTATTTCATCAGCTTTGTCCTTTGGTATTACTTTAGATATTCTAGATAAAATGGCTTGCTTGTTCTGTGACTTCAATGTTTACCAACACCCTGCATGCTATAAATCATACTTATTTGAGTAGCATAATGGTTAAGAACATAGTCTTTGTAGGTGGACATCTCAACTTAAATCATGGTTCCATTTCTTGATGAATCTTTGGGCAGTTTACTTAACCTCTTCATTTTTGATCACCAAAGTAGCGATGAAAGTAATATAAATCATATAAGTGTATTGAAAACTGAGTTTAAATATAAATCACTTGAACACTGCCTGATAAATGTTAAATGCTCTAATTAGCTAGCTGTTAGCTGTTGTTATTTATCATCTTTCTATCCTTACAGAAATGTCAAGTTTACGTAGGCAGGAATTTTTATCTGTTTTGTTTACTGCTCCAATGCCTATAATAGTGTTTTACAAGTAATAAATATTTAGGAAATAAATATTTGTAACTTCCTTCAATAAATAATTGCAGTTTCCATAGCCCTAGTTGCTTGCTACCACTACCTTGTCTCTGTATTCTCCCCTTTAAAAAAGGAAATTTTAAAAATTTATACTGTGTGTGTGTATGTGTGTACATGACAGGGTCTCTTGGTGCTGCAAATTAATGCCCATACAGCTTTACTTGAGTGGCTGAGAATTAAACTAGGTCTGGCAGGCTTTGCAAGCAGGTGCTTTTAACCACTGAGCCATGTCCCCAGTCTCTCCATATTCTTTCAAGAACCTGCCAAACCTGTGAGGCACATAATGGATGATATTTATTCCATAAAATGCTTTATGACTTTTGTAGCTTTCTCTCCAAACTAAAGTTTGTGGTCTCATTTCTCTGAATCCCCATAATATCTTGTTTATGTTTTTTTTACATCCATTACTTTTCTTTGCCTTTCATTTGTATCTAATCTTTCTTACTGGACATTAAGGTTTTAAAGCACGGACTGTGTCTTACTCATTTATGCAGCCCCTGTGGTGCTAATATGATGCCTAACATGGTAGATGATCAATAAACATTTGCTGATTGAACTGAATGTATTCTCTTATTTATATACTCAGTTTTATATGATTTTTTAGATTTCTAAGTCATGCTTCAAAGAATTAAATGTCTATGCACATTATTTCTTAGGTATCTAAAATGTTCAAGCTTAGAAAATTGTTTATCTGCAGTTGCAGAAGTAAATCTTTCATAACCAAATCTTATTCCAGCAGCTTAAGGATTTTGTGCCAGATCACAAAATTGTTCTTATTATATCACTGGGGAAACTTTGTCAAATATGGTAACACACAACTGGAATTTGCAGTCTTACAAACTATCACCTAAGAACCTAGATGGAGGGAAAAGGCTTTGTGCAGAAAAAGTACATGGCACAAAATCCACACATGTAAGCTCACCTACTTTATAGGGTAAGCTCCTCTCAAATCTTCACTCATAGTTTATTTACTCATTATGGCACTTAAATCATAATTATCACATTTTCTAGAAAAATAACTATAGAGAGATAAATTAGAACTGGTAAAAAGGCTAATTGTAGGAGAGAATAAGAAATGTCTCTAAAGAAAGAGACAGAAAAACTGAAAAACAGGCCAAGAACTCATGACAGTGTGGAACTAAATGGCCTTGTAGAGCATAAATAGGCCTTGAGGGCATCAGTGTGTTATGATATAGCACAGTAATTGATGTTTATAATAATGGCCCGAATTCATAAAAATATTAAATTGTGATCATCCACCACATTCTACTGATGAAGATAACCAATGGGTATTAAGTGTTCAAATTTCCATATGGGATATTAAATTACAAATGATTTTGTGCATAAAGTAGCAAACCATTAACCAGCTAAACAAATTGACTAATGGATTACTGAGTTATAATCAAGCTCATCCTGCATTCATTGTATACCTATACCTCTGTGTTACAGCCCCTCCAATTAGACTTGAAATGAAATGCAGTAATGAAGCAGCATGAGACATTAAATCCATAAAAATGAATTGTTCATCCACACTACATTTATAACAGGAAATATGATTATAGAACAGATGATGACAGATTGCAATGCTGTATGCTCAATCATGTTACTGTTTATTTGATAAGAAATGTCATTTGTTTAGTTTTGCTCACTTATTTAGTGACTATGGTCTGGAATTTTATTAGGTGATTTCTGCTGTAGAACTCTTCCCACCGGAATCCTGAGACAATCTTTGCTTGAAGGAGAGTAGATAAAAAGTTGGAGCATTTTAGCTTTGGGAGTGAAGATGGGAAAATAAATTTTGAAGATTGTCAACTTTAAACATCTTTGATTTGTGGTACTTCATATATGTATGGGTGCCAGAAGATAGACATGACTAATAGGTTGGTGGTATTCATTACTTGTTTAACTTTCTTCTGAAAACTTACAGTTTTCTCAGTCTTTTTCAGTGACTACCCAGGGAGAAAGAGAACCAAAAAATACCCTGAAATGGAACCATTTACAGCTGACATGAATGGATAGATTTAGGAACTGGTTAATTTTGATAATAATTTCAAAACTTCAATTAACTATGACATGAAAGAGTACAGTCTCCGGCTATCTTGTGATATACAATTCATGTTACAACAGAATGGATTTAAAAATAAGACCTTAAGCAAAATATTTTGAAAAAAACTTTCTTTACTTTTAAAGATTATGTTTCTAGCACCCCATTTAAATACTTCTGTGTGTGACTTACCCACTTCAAAAGGGCAGAAAAAAGAGTTTAATGGTTGCAACTGCAGATCAACTTAAATCAGGTGTGGTAGCACATGCTTGTGATCCCAGCACTTGGGAAGCTGAGGCAGGAGGATTGTGAATTCCAGACCAGACTGGGGTATATACTGAGAAGAGTCCCTATCTCAAGCAAAACAAAGCAAACAATATGAGACAAGCTACATAGTCAATCTGAAGAACAGTTGGAGGAATGTGGTATTTTATGTAAACATAGGATGTTAATGCAGCATTATAAGTTCCTTATAATCTTTATAAATATAACCTAAAATATTTACTGTATTTGGAGAGCTTACTCAGTGGTCAAGAGTGTTGGCTGTGGACCTGAGTTCAATCTCTAGCACCCATGGGTGTGGGGATAGATAGATGAATATTACATACTTGACTGTGAGTCCAGTACTGTGAGGGGAAGAGGCAGGAGGATTATTGAAGCTCCCTTCTCAGCCATTGTAACTAAACAAACAAACAAACAAACAGAAAATGGGGAACTCCAGATTCAGCGAGGGACTGTCTTAGGGAACTAAAGAGGAAGAGCAATACAGGGTACTGGACATATTGCTCGGGCTGCCACACATGTGCCCATGGGGTGCACGCATCTCCACAAACACACATATTTTGCACTATACACACAAACACCAAAAAAGAAAAACAATACTCATTGACTTAAAAAAATAAACCCAATGCATATTAACACAAAGAGCATCTCAATGGATAGTAAAGGTAAATTCTACTACTGCCTCAGCAAGAACATTGTTCGGTGAAATGATATTTCTTTTTCTGCACAGTGTTAAAGAATACAATTACTACTCGTATAGTTTATCCCCAATGCCTTAATCCAGGTCAAAGTCCCAGAAGTTTTCCTCACTACTTTTTATTTATTTATTTTTCAAATTAGCATTGCTATTTCTTTTTTTAAACAAATTTATTTGGAACTCTAATATATGAACATACTGAAAATTGGTTGAATTCCCATTGGGTTAGCTTCTTACACCCGATCTTCTCTGCCCCAACCCCCTGAGGGCCCTCTTTAGTGGGGTATTGGTAGTCACTATGGGATCATGGTTGTACCAGTCAGTTCTTATGGAGGGAATGCCTCACAGTACACCTTCCCACCCTGTGGCTCTTACATTTTTTTTGACACCTCTACTAAAATCATATTTATTGAGCTTTGTCACATGTTCTACACTTCACTAATTTAAGCTGTATGATTCAAAGGTTTGTTTTGGCATATTCATAAAGTTCTACAAACACCAGTATACTCTTACAGAAACATAAAATAAGCCCTGTATCAATAAACAGTCACTCCCCATTACCCCTACATCCTCATCGTTTTCAGCCCTTAAAAACCATTGATATACTTTCTGTGGTAGTTTTGAATAAATGTCCCCCAATAGAATTTATTATAATTGTGTTTATTAAATTGTTAATTGTCTCCAGGCTTCTGGCTGCAAGAAGTGTCACTTTGACCTAGCCTCCTGGAAATTGGACTTTTCTAAATTGGATGCAAAATAATAGAGATAGATATGCAAAAGAAAAGCCGGAACCCCAGGTCTGGCAGTCCTGCTATTTTGTGAATTACAGTGTTACAAAGGGCTTGCTTGCTTCTGGAGGTGCTGTCTTTGTCTCTGCTTGGATCTGTGAAAGGGTGTCAGCCTTTTTTCCTTAACTTCCACTGGTTCTGTTACTTCAATAAATACTTTCCTCCCCAAAATTGTGCCTGGTTTGGAGATTCATCTCAGTAGAGTGTGGCTGACTACAGCACTTTCTATTTCTTAAATATTTTCATTTATTTATGAGAGAGAGAGAGAGAGAGAGAGAGAGAGAGAGAGAGAGAGAGAGAGAGAGAGAGAGAGAGAGAGAGAGAGAATGGTTGTGACTGGGCCTCAAGCCACTGCAAACAACCAGATGCATTGTGCCACTTTAAGCATCTGGCCTTATGTGAGTACTGGGGAATTGAACCCAGGTTGTTAGGCTTTGCAGGCAGTTGTCTTAACTACTGAGTCATCTCTCCAACTCACACTTTTTATTTCTACAGATATGAATATTTTGGACATTATGGAACTTAACATAATATTTTCAATATTTATATTCTAGAATGGATCAGTATTTCATTCTTTAATGGTTGAATGATATTCTATGACATGAATATACCATATTGTGTTTATACATTTGTGTATGGACATTTTGTTTCCAGTTTTTAGCTATTGTGCATAATGTGGCTGTGGATATGTGTGTACATGTTTTATGTAGACATTTGTTATCATTTCTCTTCATTGTATATATATTAATGGAATTGCTGGCCCATATGGCAACTCTATCTTTAACTTTTTGAGGATCTGCTAGAGTGTTTTTCACAGTGACTTCACTATATTGCATCCCCACAAGCAACTATGAATATTCCAACTATGCCATGACTTTATCTTCCTGAGACAAGGTCTTGGTATATAGCTCAGGCTGGCCTCATACTCACTATGGAGTCCATTTCTGTTTCAATCCTCAAATCTCAGGCTCCCAAGTGTTTATAATATAGGCATGTGTCATCATACTTGGCTTGTTCTACATCTTTTTGGTTATTTCAATCCTAGTGAATCCAAAGTGGTATTTTACTTGTGGCTTTGATTTGCATTTCCCACATGCTCATGATGCAAAACATCTTTTCATGTGAGTATTGACTATTTTTATGTCTTCCTTGGATATATTTTTGTTTAAATTCACCTGTTTTCCAATGCAGTTATTTATTTTTTACTATTAGGTTGTAATCTTGGATTGTCTAATAGTTTTATAGTATTAGCACTTGCATTTAAAACTATAATCCTTAGTTAGTTTTTGGAGATATGGTCTTGCTGCATAGACCAGGCTACACTTGAACTTGTGATCTTTCTGCTTCAGCTTCCCAAGTGCTGAGCTTGCAAGCATTTGTCACCATGCCGGACTTGTGATCCATTTTTTTTTCATTTGTCTATGTCATATAAGGTATCCAAATTCATGGTTTTGCATGTGGATATCTCACCATAAAACCATTTGTTTGAAGATTATTTACCTCTATTGAACTATTTTAGCACACATAAAAATTCAGTTGCTCACAAATACAACAGTTTATTTGTTGATATTGGGTTCTGTTCCATTGATATACTTATCCTTCTGCAAGTGTAGAATTAAATGTATATCCTTCTGACAGTACTGTTTTGATTACTTTGTAGCTTTGTAGTCAGTTTGGAATTTGGAAGTATGCTTTAGTTGTTGTATGTCCCTTGAATTCCTTATGAATTTCAAAGCCAGCTTGTCTGGCTGAGATTATGACTGGTTATGTTGAATTTGTAGATCAATTTAGGGAATATTGTCATCTAAATATCTACTCTATAAAAATGGATGCCTTCATTTATTTTGATCTTGTTTTTCTTTCAAAAACATTTTACAGCTTTGACTATGTCTTACACTTCTGTTTTCAAATATATTCTCTGTATTTGTTTCATTTTTGATGCTATTTATAAGTGGAATTGTTCTAGGTGGCCTTGCAGATTTAACCTACAGTCTTGTGCATGCTAAGTATGCACTCTACTGCTGAACCTCCATGCACAGTTTTTTTTCCTGTACTGGAAATTAAACTCAGGGCTCAGACATGCTAGGCAGAGTCCACTACTGAGATACATCCCTAGCACTAGAATTATTTTATCAATTGTATTTTCTTTTTTTTGAAAGTTTTTAAAATTTTATTTATTCATTTTCAAGGAGAGAGAGAGAGAGAGAGAGAGAGAGAGAGAGAGAGAGAGAGATTGAGAGAGAGAAAACGCACCAGGGCCACCACCTTGTAGGTCTGGCTTATGTGGGTCCTGGGGAATTGAACCTGGGGACTTAGGCACTGGAGGCAAGTGCCTTAACCACTGAGCAATCTCTCCAGCCCTTATCAATTGTATTTTCTGATTATTCATTGCATATATAGAAATGTAGCTTGTTTTTATATTGACCTTAAAACTTTCTGGATTCATTGGGTAATTTAAAAAAAAATAAGTTAATTAGGTTTTTCTCTATACGACATTCCATCATCTTCAAAAAATATAATTTTATATATTCCAAGGCAGATATATTTTATTTTCATTGTTATTGTTATATATGGAATAGAAGTAGTGAGAGCACATGTCCTTGACTTGTTAAGGGGTGTTGTAGTTAATTACGTGTTGCTGCACAGAAGAAAACCTGACCAAAAGCAGTTGATGGGAGGAATGGGTTTACTTTGGCTTATGGACTCAATGGGAAGCTCCATGATGGCAGGGACAATGATGGCATGAGCAGAGTGGTGGACATCACTTCCCGGCCATCATCAGGTAGACAACAGCAACAGGAGAGTGTGCCAAACACTAGCAAGGGGAAACTGGCTATTACCCCCATAAGCCCACCCCCCAAAAACACACCTCACACAAGGTCTCAAAATTGCCATCAGCTGGGAATCAAGCATTCAGAACACATGCATTTGTGGAGGACACTGGATCAAACTATCACAAAGGGAAAGCATCGAGTTTTTTTTTTTTTCCCCTCTTTTGGTATGATGTTAGCTTTGGGTCTTTCCTATGTAGATTTCAGTCAACTGAGGAAGTTTCTTTTCATTCTTTATTTGTTAATTTTTTCTTTTTTATCATTAGAAATTATGCTGGGATTTATTTATTTATGAGAGAAGGGGAGAAAGAAAAGGAAAGAGGGAGGGAGAGGGGAGAGAATGGGTATGCGAGGGCCTCTTGCTGCTGCAAACACACTCCAGATGCATGAGTCTATTTGTGCATCTGACTTTATGTGGGTACAAGGGGATCAAACCTGGGCCATCAGGCTTTACAAGTAAGCACTTTTAACTTCTGAGCCATATTTGCAACCCCATATCACAGTTTTTATTTGAAACAAGGTCTTGCTTTGTTGTTCAGAATGGCATCAAATTCATAATCTTCCTGCTTCAGTCTTCCAAGTACTGGGATTATAAACATGTGTCACCATGCCCAGCTAAGGATATTGAATTCATCAACATTACAATGTATCTACTGAGATGTTCATGAATTTCAATTTTTTTCTATTCATATTGTATCACATTAGTTAATTTTATCTAAATTTTCTTTTTGTTTTTGAAAATTTCATGCATGTTTAGAATGTATTTTAATCATGCTCACTTCCATTACCCTCTCTTATCTCCTCCCCACTCTTGCTAAACCTGTCTTCTTCCCAGCTGATCCCCTCCCTACTTTTGTAAGCACTGATTTAAATTAATGTTGATTGTATGAGCTTTGTTGGAATGTTATTTATTGGCGTATGGGCAACATACCACTGGCTACACCACTAAAGAACACAACTTACCCTCCTGCAGTAAGTTAACTGCCAATAGCTCCTCTGGGAAGAAATGGGTTCCAATGATCCCCCCCTTCCACAACGGAATGTTGACTGTCTCAGTCTTGTGCAGGAACTATAGCTGCAATGAGTTCATGAGTATAACAGCCATGTTGTATCCAGAAGACAGTATTCCATAGCTCTCCTCTCCATTGTCCTAGTCTTAAACTACTTCTGTCCCCTCTTCCATGATGTTCTCTGAGCCTCTAATGAGGCTAATAATAGAGGTCCCCTTTAGTGCCAAGCATGCAATAATCACTTATTCATAGTACTTTCTCACAAGCTCTGCATCTCTGCATTATCCTCTGCCAAGTACAAGAGAAACTTCTGTTAAGTTTTTCTTGTACTGTTATACAGTGTGTGTGTGTAACAGCACTAATATATGGATATAAACATAAATAGTTCCAAATCAGTTTGACAACTATCCATTTAGCATAACTACAGCGGAGAATAGATTCACACCAGGACTCATGGCTTCTTTAGCCACAGGATTTTGACCAAGTTTCTAGTACCAGGAATGAATTCCCTTTTGTGGTGTGGGCCTCAAATCCAATTACAAAGCAATGGGTTAACATAATAAGAGTGATGTTACTACTGTACCACTGGGAACATCTTGCCTGGCAGGTCAGTTGTGGCACACACATGGTCCACAGCTGCACAAAACATTTGATGAATTTTCTCCCCTCAAATTCTGCACAGCACCTGATAGCATTATGAAAGTTAGGCAACAGGGAGGAAGCTTCCAGTTTAGTTGCAGCTTAAATTTTCTATGTGCTGCAGCCAAAGCATATGGTATCTTCAGCAATAGGGTCTTGTCATCTAGTTGTGGTGAGTAAGTAAGACTGGTGGCCATAACCAGTGCTGTTTTAGGGGCTTCTGTGACATCTGTGATCAACAACTCATAGGAAGGTATCATTCCTGGCACTGGGATTTTTGATTAATAATCAATAGCTTCTGGGAAGAGCTTTATCCACCTATGAAGGGTGCCTTCATTCACACTATTGTTATATGCTTATTTCTTTTTTCTTTTCTTTCTTTCTTTTTTTTTTGGTTTTTCAAGGTAGGGTCTCACTCTAGCCCAGGCTGACCTGGAATTCACTATGTAGTCTCAGGGTGGCCTTGAACTCACGGCGATCCTCCTACCTCTTCCTACTGAGTCCTGGGATTAAAGGCGTGCACCACCATGCCCGGCTATATGCTTATTTCTTAACTAGCTTACATAGTAGTAGGTTTCCATATGGATTTTTCATACATCTTGGTTTTAGATAACCTTTCTCTATCCTCTTCTGTCTGCTAGTCCTCTGCCCCCCATTTCTTCTTGAACCTCCCCACATTATTCCTCCCTCTACTTTCATATCATTTGTCATCTATCTTCGCCCAAATCTCTCCCATTATGCCTGCCAAACCACATTTCTACTTCCTTGCTTCAAAAGACACTCCAACTTAAACACAAGAAGTATAGAATCCACAAATAAGAGAGAGCATGTAACACTTGTCCTTTTGGCCCTCAGATACTTTATTCAGTATAAAATTTTTTACTTCTATCCATTTGCTTGCAAATTTCAGTTTCATTTTTGCTTTTCACCTTTATAACATTCTATTAAGTAAATGTACCACATTTTTATTATCCATTCATCAGTTGATGGACATCTAGGCTGGTTCCATTTCTTGACTATTGGGAAGAGACTAGCAATAGACATGAATATGCAGGTATCTATGGCATAGTATATAGAGTCCTTTAGGTATTTTCCCAGAAGTAGTAGAGTTATGTCATATGGTAATTCTGTTTTTAACTTTTTGAGAAGCCTTTACAATGATTTCCATAATGGCTGCACAAATTTATACTCACACTAACAGTGAATAAGTTATTTCAACAAATGTTTCTTGGGAAACTGGATAGATACATGCATAAGAATAAAGCTGGATCCTTATCTCCTACCCTATATAAAAATCAACTCCAATTGGATCAAAGGTCTCAATGTCAGGAAAGGGTCCTCCTTTCCCCAATCCTTGACTACATTTTTTATTTGTTCTCTGGATGATCCATTCTGAGTGGTGAGATGGACTTTAATTTGTATTTCCATAAGGCTTAAGGATGTTAAATACTTTTTTACAAATACTTATTATCCATTTTTATTTCTTCTGTCAGATGAGTAATAGACAAAAAATTTCTTTTATTCTGTGGGATTCTTCTTCACTTAAATTACAGTTTACTTTGCTTTTCATTTCCTCAGGTCCCATTTGTCCATTATTGGACCTAATGCCTAAGTGATTAGAGTTCTATTCAGAAAGTTGTTACCTATGTCTGTGTCTTGGTACTTCCTAGTTTGTCTTTAGCAGTTTCAGACTTTCAAGCCTTATTGAAGCCTTTGATCCATTTGGAGTTGATTTTTGTATAGTCTGGGAGATAAGGATATAGATTAATTCTTCCTCATGTAGATATCCAGTTTTGTAAGCACCATTTTTTGAAAATGCCCTCTTCCCTCCACTGTGCATTTTTGGCATCCTTGTCAAAAATCTGGTGGCTGTAATTTTATGGACTGATATTACAGCCCTCCACTCTATTCCTTTGACCTTTATTTATTTATTTTTATTTTTTATTATCCATAAAGAGTTATATTATTTAATGGGAAAACAATAAGTTGTTATCCCCTGTTCCCCGATGCCCCTCTTCCCCATCCCCGATCAGCTGGATGTCCTCCTCCTTGGGTAGTCTGGATCAGTCTTTGGGGCAGGGAACCATGGGTAGCCTAGGAGACAGCCCAGTTCTGCCTGCCTTAGAGTGTTGCTACTGAGGGGGGCTATGACTTTGGGTATTCTCCCCCACCAAGGCTCTCACAATCTTTCCGCCCCCTCTTCCGCTCTGTTCCCTGAGTCGTGGTGGGTGAGTATTAAGGCTGTTTTATTGTTGAGATCTTAGGGGTCTCTGTACTTCTGATTTAGGTTTTGTCAAAAATCACTGGTGTCTGTCTCCTTAGTTTATCCTTTGTTGGCTGATTGGCTGTGGCCCCGGGTCACTTGTTCATCTCATCATTCTCCTTTGAACTTTATCTGGTGTGTGTGTGTGTGTGTGTGTGTGTGTGTGTGTGTGTGTGTGTGTGTGTGTGTACGTGTGTGTGTACCATGATGGTTTTATTACTATGGCTTTGTAATATGACTTGAAATTACATATGATGATACATCCAGCATTATTCTTTTTGCTCAGAATTGCTTTGGCTCTCTGGGGTCTTTTGTGCTGCCATATGATGTTTTTACATGAATTTTAAGATTGTTTTTATTCCTTTTTTGTGAAGAATATTGCTGGAACTGGGCTGAGGATTTGTCAATCTTGTTTTATCTTTTCAAAGAATGAAATCTTCGTTTCATTGATTCTTTGTATATTTATCCATTTCATTATCTCAGCCCTGATATTAATTATTTCTTCCCTTCTACTGTTTTGAGTTTGATTTGTTCTTGTTTATCTAAGTCCTTAAGGTACATCATTAAGTTACCTATTTGTTTTACCTATAATTTTTTTAATATAGGCATTTACAGCTATAAGCTTTCCTCTTAGAATTTCCTTCATTGTATCCAATAGGTTATGCTCTATTGTGTTTTCATTTTCATTCAATCCTAATATTTTTTTCATCTTTTTTATCTGTTCAACATCCAGTTGAGGGTACTGTTGAGGAAGGCTTTGAACATTAAAGTTGTGGAGACTTTCTGAAAAACAGTGTGTCCCAGGGTTGGGCCTTAGGATTTTATATTCTAGCCCCATTTTCTCTACTATATATACTTCCTCTCTGCTGATGTGAGAATGTGATTCTAGCTTCCTGCTCCTGTCATGCTTTTTCAACCAGGATGCACTTATCCTTGAAACTCTAAGCCAAAAATATACCCTTTCCATCCTTAAGCTGTTTCCGGTTAGGTATTTTATATCCTAGTAATTAGAAGTTGACTGGATGCAGTGTTTCAACTATAATATGACATGGAGAGTTTTTTTCCCTGTCTTTGTGGTGTTCTTTATGCACCTTGTACCTGCATGGACACCTGTTTCTCCAGATTTAGGGAATCTTTTTATAGAAAAAATCTTAGAGATTGTATTGAAAAAATTTTCTATTTTTAAGGCATGAAGTTCTTTTCCTTCTTCTATGTGAATGAACAATTTATAGATTTGTTTTTTTCATGGTGTCACAAGATCTTGCATATTTCACCATACTTAAAAAAATTTAACATTGTCCTTGACCAACATAGCAGTTTCTCTAACTTCTCTTTAAGCTCTTATATCTGTTCTCCCCATGATTCCTTCTATTAGTGAATCTTTACACTGAGCTTTTTATTTGACTTTTTGAGTTTTTCATTTCTAGCCTAATTTCAGTTTGTTTTTCTTCAGGATTTAGGTATGGTTATTGATTTTATTTTCTGAGATAGGGTCTTACTCTAGCCCAGGCTGATCTGGAATTCACTATGTAACATAATCTCAGGATGGCCTCAAACTCATTTTGATCCTCCTATCTGCCTCCCAAGTGCTGGGATTAAAGGCATGTACCACCATGCCTGGTGAATTTTATTTCTTATCTTCCAGTGACTTTCATTTAGCTGATTTTATTATCTCAGAATTCTTTCATTTCTTAGACCATATTTGACCATATTTATTAGCATTCTTATAAACTCTTTGTGTATACTTTTATCTAAATCTCTGTCGCCAGGGGCCATTACTTTAGGTTTGTTAGATTTTGGAAAAGATATATTGACTTGTTTTTTTTTCATGTTACCTGTGTTTTTGTACTGAAAGGTGAGCATCGGGGGTAAGATTGTTGACCATTTAAAAAACAATGGAATAAGTGGGAGGGGTAAGGAGAAAGAATGTATGGGATTTAGGTGAAAATAGTCTCAATGTACAATGCATACATGCATGAATGTGTCATTCTGTAACACACTACCATGTACAATTAATATATACAAGTAAAAAATTTAAAATCTCTCTTTTTTTGTTTTTTTCAAGGTAGGGTCTCACTCTAGCCCAGGCTGATGTGGAACTAACTCACTTTGTAGTCTCAGACTGACCTCAAACGCACCAGTATCCTCCTACTTCTGCCTCCCCTGTGCTGGGATTAAAGATGTACGCCACCATACCAAGCTAAAATATCTCATTCTTTATTGCTACATTACAATCATGTACTGTTAGAACAGGAGGGAATTAGAGACTATTTTATTCATTCCCATTATTTTACAGATGACACATTTCAGCCTAGATAGAGAAAACAGGTGAACAGGATTTTATATAAGATTTCTAGAAGTCTTGCTTCTTTGGAGTCTTTGGAGTAACTTGTTCTAGATTTGTCAGATCAGTGCTTTCAATAGTTCAGATAGCTGTTTTGGTTTTAATTTTTTTTTTCATTAAGTAGAAAGTTTGTATGGATAGATCATGTGTTGGTACCACCACTTCCCTCCTCCTTGCCTCCACTCCACTGAAGGTCCTCCTTAGTGGGATTGCTGACATTCCCCATGGAGTGGTAGGTTATGAGTTGTGAGAGCAGCAGTCATTGTAGTTGTGGGGGGACTGCCTCTGAATATTTCCTCCCACCCTGTGGCTCTTACATTCTTTCTGCCCCCTCTTCCACAAAATTCCCTGAGCCTTGATGGGTGTGATTTTAGTCTACTTTAATGTTGAGCTTTCAGCAGTTTCTGTATTTCTGCTTCAGTGAGTTTTGTGTATCCTCGGTGTCTGTCTCCACCCCCCTGGCACAGGTTGTCAGGCTTGCAGTGAAAGTAGCACTGTTGCTCATCTCACCACTTCCTCTGTGATTTCACCTGGGCCCTAGCTGATGTGCAAGGGGTGGTTCATCTCCTGACATAGAGTCAGCTATTATTTCTGATTTTGTTGATAGATTTTGATTGTCCTTACTTCTCACTGCTTTCTGAAAAAGAAAAACAGATTCTTTGACTGAGAGTAAGAGCAGGGTAGGTTAAAGGGTGTAAGCATTTCTAATTTAGAGAGATTTTGATGGACGTAGTCTCACTTTTAGCCAAAGACTAGTAGGAACTTTCCACTGGAGTCCATAATCTTAGTCTTCATAGGATTCTGACTAGGTTCCTAGTTTCAGCTTTGGGTATCTTTCCACTCTTAGCCAATCAGAGAGCCACTGGTTACCCACCTAGTCTGCATGATACTATTGCACAGGTGTGTAAAATTTATCGAGCTGGTTACTTTTCTATAGCATCATCCCCTGCTTACTCAGAATGTTGTTGGCCATTTTCTTCCAGCAGCTCACATTGCACTTTTCAGCACTATAAGTGCTAACCATCTGGGAACTGGCTTCCTTCCAGAATCAGCCGAGTCTCTCAATGTTCTGTGTCAGCAGCATGCAGTGTCTTCAGCAATTGGGTATATAACCTTTTATCTTGGGGAGGTATTCAAGTGCCTTGACAGAAACTTGTCTTGTTTTGGGGACCTTATAGGTCTCTTCAATCAACAGCTCAATGTGGGTTGTAACCAATTACTGGTACTGGGTGTTACAAGCTATAGCCAAATGTTTTAGGATAAGGCTTCATCCCACTCTCTCCAGGGCCCTTCTTACCAGATGATGCCTTCATGCTCCTAAAGAGGGTTGTATCTTTTAGTCTGCTATCCAGGAAGAAGGAGTCTATGGTACCAATTCATTTGGGATTTGGTTTTGTATATATCACCATGTCGTAGTCAGCCACACGCCACTGCGATGAATCTCCAAACCACGCAATTACGGGGAGGAAAATATTTATTGAACAGATACAGGGGAAGAAGTTAAGGAATGGCTGGCCCCCTTTCACAGAAGCAAGCAGAGACAGAGAAAGAAGCCCACCAGTACCACAAGCAAGCACACTCCAAACTAACAAAAGAAACTCCAGGCTTCAGCTCAAAATGCTTTTTGCATATGTATAGCTAAAATTCCAGACCCACCCCAGAAATACCTTAGGGCTGAACCCTAGGATCTGGCCAAGGTGACACACTTCATCTAGCCAGAACTGGCTGGAGACAATTTACAATTTTAATAAACCCTTAATTCTTTTGGGGGACATTTATTCAAAACTACCACACACCACCTGCACTCCTCCACCCCCCCAAACACTTCCATCCCTTTTATCTATTCCTTGAGTTGCCTGTCAGTTATGTCTGTAACTCAAGCTGTTTTAGTTTAGGAACCACAGATGAGGGAGAACGTGTGGTGTTTGTCTTTCTCTGTTTGTATGAGTTCACTTATTATGATTATTTCCCAACTCTGTCCCTTTTATTTTATCAGTTTCCCTTACTGCTGAGTATTGTATGTATTTATAGCAATATATCACAATTTTTATTATCCATTTGTCCAACAATGGGAAACTCGGATAATTCCAGTTCTTAGCTATTGTGAATTGAGTTGCTATAAACATGGTTGAGCAAATTTCTCTGCATTGAAGAGTGGAGCCTTTAGGGTAGAAGCCCAGTCGATGAATAGCTGAGTTGGTTGGTAGTTCTGTTTTCATCTTTTTCAGGAATTTCCATATTGATTTCCGTAGTGGTTGTACAATTTTGTACTCCCACCACCAGTGAATGAGGGTTCCTCTTTCCCCACATCCTTGTCAACATTTATTGTCATTTGATTTTTTTTAATGATTGCCATACTGACTGGATTAAGGTGGGATCTCAGATTTATTTTAATTTGCATTTCCCCAATGGTTAAGGATGTTGAACATTTTCTTAAGTGAGTATTAGCCATTTGTATTTTTTCCTTTGGGAATTGCCTATTCAGTTCTTTACCCCATTTTTTTGGTCTGTAAAGATTCCTTTATTTGTTTATTTTTATTTTATTTTATTTTGTATTAATTTATTTATTTAACTTTTTTTCTTTATTGTCCATAATGAGTTACATTGTTTAGTGGGCCAACAATGAGTTGTTATCCCCAATTCCCCGTTGCCAGCCTTCCCCATCCCCAGTCAGCTGGATATCCTCCTCCTTGGGCCGTCTGTATCACCGGACCCCAAACTCTTGGGCTCCCAAGAAAAGATGCACTATGCGAGTGACTGCCAGGGAGGCTTTGAAAAATAGAAGCTAGGTAATCCAGATTGTTGTATATTTGTTAACCGATACTGATCTCATTTACCCCATTTTTTGAGTGGATTGTTTAATATTTTTATAACTCAATTTTTTTTAATTCAATATTTATTGTCCATAATGAGTTACATTATTTAGTGGGCAAACCATGCGTTGTTATCCTGACTTCCCCAATTCCCCCCCTCCCCATCCCTGATCAGTTGTATATCCTCCTTCGTGGGCTGTCTGTGTTAGTCCTTGTGGCAAGGGATCCTGTATATCTTAGTATTCATCCTGGTCTTCCTGGCCCAAGTGAGTTGTTACTGATGGGTACTATGCCTCTGGACCGTCTCTCCCACCACGGCTCTCACAATCTTTCCGCCCCCTCTTCCGCTCAGTTCCGTGAGTCGTGGTGGGTGAGTAATAAGGCTGCTTTAATGTTGCGAGCTTAGAGGTCCTTGTGTCGAAAATCCTTGGTTTCTGTCTCATTGGCCTATCCTATGTTGAATGAATGGCTGTGGTTATAGGTCCCTTGTTCATATGTCATTGTCTGCTGGGTTCCCTATGGATCCTCCACGATATGATTGTGGTGGCTCCTCTCTTGCCAGGATCTGGGTCATCGGCCTACGGTGGGTTGGTAGGGTTAGATGGGCCACAGCTCTCTCGTTGTATCCTGAAAAACACAAACACATTAGGCTTATCCTGAGTTGGTTGAATGGCTGTGGCTATGGGTCCCTTGTTCATCCCGTCCTTCTCTGCAGGGTTCCATATGGATCCTCCACAATATGACTGTGGTGGCTCATCTCTTGCCATGGTCTCATCTTTTGGCCT
>PVHP010020047.1:0-31078 GCA_004024765.1 Zapus hudsonius
CCAGAGGTACGGACAGGAGAAACTGGCTGATTACTAGTCTATCCATGGTCCCCTGTCACAAGGACTGATCCAGACGACCCATGGAGGAGGTTATCCAGTTGAGGGGGGAGGGGAGGGCAGTGGGGAATTGGGGATAACAACTCATTGTTTGCCCACTAAATAAATGTTGTAACTCATTATGGACAATAAAAAAAAAAGAGAAGATAATGGGAGGGGGTGAATAGCATCAAACAATATTATTTACATTTGTGAAATTATGAAAGTAAATACATACATAAGGAAACGACTAAGTAAAACAGTTATCTATTCAGCCCTGTTCCCTAATTCACTGAAGATAGAATAATAATCTATAAACAATCTGATAAAAATGCAAATTTCAAATTTCTCCTTTATACAAAAAGTACGCTTCCCCTTTAATCCCAACCTGGAGGCAGAGGAAGGGGGATGCCATGAGCTCAAGGCCACCCTGAGAGTACATAGTGAATTCCAGGTCAGCCTGGGCTGCAGCATGACTCTATCTGGAAAAATGAAATTTAAAAAAAAGGTATGCTTCCTAAAATACTTCCTCTGCCTCCCAAATGCTGGGATTAAAGGAGTGTGCCACCACACCCAGCTACAAAAGAAATTTTTGATAAAAACAACTTTAAAAAGTTGGAGTAATTTTTTTGTTGTTGTCCGTTTTAGTAGTGATTTCTTACTATAACTAATGGTGGCATTGGTAGTCACATACTTTCTCTCATTTCATTGTATCTACCTTTTATATACATACAAATATTTGTAACATAATGTACTTTAACTCTATTTCTTTTTCCTCACAACTTTAAACAACTAATTGCTATTGCAAAGGAGTCTGCATTAAATTTTATTTTGTCTCCCTTAATAATGATGATCTTTACTTTTTTTGTTTGAATATTCTTCCTTTGCCCTTATAATTAATACAAGAAATGGCATAAGAATGAAAACTTGCAGTAACTATGACAAAGGATCATGAAGGGGTCTCCTCTCTTAGATAGAATGATCTAGAAGTTCATTTCCGATGGAACTGAGAGACACTTATGGAAGCAAGAGAAGATTGGTAAGAAAATACCCAGGCTTTCCCTCAATCTCCTTTCTAAGTGGAAACCCCAAGGTGAGCTGGTGCCTTAGGCAGAGGTCAACTTCCTTTGGATCAAAGGTCTGAGGCAGGCAGGGAATGGTGGCATCAGCAATGGTAAATTGACCAGTGAGAATAACCAACATATACTTTCCCTGAAGACTCACAGTATCTTACCTCTTCAATAGGTCTCAAATATTTACTTATTAAAAATAATAAAAATAACAAAAATACTCCATTCTGCTGGTGTGCGTGTGTGTATGTGTGTGTGTGTGTGTGTGTGTGTAAATCTGACAAGTTTCCACCAGTACCTTCATGATGCCTTGACCATTTCTCATTAGAAGGGAAGGCAAAATGTTCAAAACAGGAAACAGGTGGTATCCCAAGGAATCTCCTCAAACAATGAGTCCACTTCATTTCCTGTGTTCACTGTTCTGTTTCATTTGAAGGAGGAGAAGAATTATACAGAGGACAGTAATGCCTGACCTTAACTGTCTACCTTCTCCTCAAGTATGTTTTCTTCTCATATCATGGCACTATCAACTTGTTTGTAAGCTCATTTAAAAATTGAATTGATATTCTCTTAAAATGTTATCTAAAGTGGTTATGATCATATTTTATTTTTTCTGTGCTATATGTTTATATCTTGATCACATTCAGGTGATTCTCTACTAAAGCAATCAGAACTTTCTACTCCATGAAGAAGATTTGTTTTCCTCCATGCCATAGATGGTGGACTGAGAACACACTATTCAACTGTCTACAGTGGGAGCGCTACTGACAGGAACCTGGGAAGTCTACACCTTCTTCGGATTGCTTGACCTCCCTAGTTTGCTGTGTTCCATGCGCACACACCTATGAGTTTGCAGTCATTGTTAAAGAATGTTGGACAAAAGAATAGCTCAGACATCAAGGAACTGAATCCCCGATGAAGTTGTTAGATCTCACCAGAGAGTCTGGAGCTTTCTTTACAACAGATCATCTTAATTCATTAACTTTAGATTTATCATATATAACAAATGCATAACTCCATTTCAGTTTTGAATCTGGATTTTATTTTATTTTAAATATTTTATTTATTCATTTTCAAGCAGAGATACAGGGGAGAGAGAGAGAGAGAGAGAGAGAGAGAGAGAGAGAGAGAGAGAGAGAGAGAGAGAGAGAGAGAGAGAGAGAGAGCGTACCAGGGCCACCACCTTGTGGGTCTGGCTTATGTGGGTCCTGGGGAATTGAACCCAGGGCCTTAGGCACTGGAGGCAAATGCCTTAACCGCTGAGCCATCTCTCCAGCCCCCTTATTTTATTTTAAAAAAAGGATAGCAATCATAATGTTGGGAACAATTTCTACTCCACATAGTGGAAACAAAAGAATGAAATAAAGGATGTGACTAGAGATGACCCTAAACAGAACAAGGAAAAATGGATATTAAAGGGGTTACAACACAGCTGGCTTAATTCCATCCGCATTCCCATGAGCCTCCGAGGGAAGTGCAGAGGAAAGCACTAGGAGTCACAGTTTCATGTTATTGTAATTTGGACATGTTTACTATTTGACTCCCCTCTCGACAGCATTAGAAAGTGTTTTGTTGTAAAGCAGGTATACATCTTTTTATCCTATTAGCAATTCCCTTGAGAACAATCTCTTGGAATCTTATTGAAACTATGAGGAAAGACAATTGTGTGAAATTTGCAATAGAGGTTAGAATTGTTCGCTATAAGGATGATGTAGCCTACAGCTCCTAGTGGTCTTCTTTAACACAACATAAAGAGAATCTACTTGCAAGGAAACAAAGATACAGTAATAAAGCTAAATGCTTGAGGAGAAAATGTGAGCACCGCGGAATTTCTATCCCTGAAGTTGACTACTTTAACTTCCCATCTTGTGAGCTAAAAAAGTCTGTTTTCATTACATTGACTAAGTTTTCTGCAACAAAAAGAGCTCTTTTATTAATGTATTTGTTTTCCCTAAGGGTTGGTGGAGAGGGAAATAGGTGGACTTCAGAAATAGCTAGGATCTCACTTTCATAATGTTGCATATCTATATATAATATACAACATGATATTATATATTATCTCTACTAACCTATGTGGTTTATATCATTCTATACTGTTTGCTGCACATCTATGTTTGTTCTCACAAATGACATGTCTGATTTGTCTAGCTCAGTAGTTATCTTTACCTCTTCTTGTTTCTTTATCTGTTTTCCTTCCTCCCTCCCTCCCTCCCTTTCTTTCTAGCTTTTTTACATAGATAAGGTTTTGCTGTGTGACACTGATAGAGGTCAGGAGCAAGGTAAGCTTCTTTTTCAGGTAGTCAGTTTAGACCCACAGGCTCAGAATACAGAGCACAGATATCACCCTGCCCTGGTGAGACTAGACATCCAGTCTGACTCAAGATGGGGAAAGGCAGCTTTCTGATTCTTCCTCTTTATCACCCCCTCTCTCCCCACCAGTTGTCAGGCCCTTTCTGAGGCTGCTTTCTTCCAGGTCCATTAACCAACCAAGGTCCTTCACATACACATGAACATGGCAATGAAGCTCATACAAACTGAATACCTAATTTATAAAAGGACATGATCTAAATCTCCGCTTGGATTTCCCAGATTCTCCCTCTTGGGACTCTTTTCAGCTAGGGGGAGGGGCTCCCCTTCAGAGTGGGAGCTTCTTTGCTTCTGTGCCTTCTTATTTCTCCTCTCTCTTAAAACAAGTCTTTGCTAATTTACCCAGCTTCATATTTACATTTATCAATTCTTTGCTGATCACAAGACAAAAGAACTTGAGACTTAAGACTTGAGACCCACAGGCTTGGGGCGTTCTAAACCTATCCAGAATCCAGAAGTCATCTTCATCTTTCAACCCAGCAACAAAATCAAGCTGGCTTCACACTTGAGGTGCTCTCTCAGCCTTCTGGAACACCCCACCACAACTGGCTGTCCATAAAGCTCATCAGGTATAGTACATGTCACAATGTTTGGAGAGGGAATTATTAGAGTGGAGAGGAAATTAGAAAATAAGAATGGGGTGTTATTATGGCTCATTTGTGCTTTTTAATAATTTTATTTTTCGTTCTGTATTAATTAGTTTTATTAAAAATTATCTCATTCAGTTATTAACTTATGAATATTTAAGAAAATATATACATTTATAGCCACATGTTTGCATTTTTTACTTTTAAACTTTGTTTTTATTTACCTAATCAATAATTAATCATTGTGCCATTACATACAGATGTATCTTTATATGTTGTTCATCATCCTCACATTTTCACTAATGGCCCTCTTCACACTCTCTTCTTTATTTTTGCTTTCTGGTATAATCTCTACAAAATTTTCAAGTATACTAAATCAGGCTTCCTCAGAGAAGGACTAAGTGACGTGTTGGTAAGGTGGGGTGATGCAGGCAGGATTGTGTTTCTTGGAAGACCCTCACCAGTCATGTGAAATTTGTTTTCAGGAAACATCACTTTTGAGCTTGGGCGATGGTTCAAAGGGTAAAGTGCTTGCACAAGCATCCACTCAAAATAAAAAGGAAATGCCACTTTCAAATTCTATCCTGATCCCTCTTTTCAGTCCTTTTTGTCATTTTATCTTGACCTTATCTAAGAAAACAATCAACTATATACATTTTGCCCTATCTTTGAAAGCCTTTAATGGCCTTTGACTCCTTACAGAATAGAATCAAACTCCTTTATCATTGAAATAAAATTTTGTTTTGGGGGTCTGGAATCTTGGACACTAGTCTCACAAATCTTTCAACATATCTGATCTGTTTCTGAGTTCATTGTTTCTTTTGTCCCACATCATTGGAGGTGAACAGAGGTTTCTAAATAGAACATGTCTCATCCATGTTCTGACCAACTAAAAAGCAATAGAAAAGATAAGGCATATTGAGGCTCATGTGACTTTTGTTGCCAGCAGAGATGATGTGGGAAAAACTCGTCTATGATTGGACAAGGTAACGTCCTTACACCTCTTCCAGAATTAGATTGGTTGCACTGACCAAGTCAGGAGCAATTCGGAATGAGTGAGGACAGACCTACTTGGTCTCCACGATGAGTAGAGTTCCTGCAGGGAAACATGTCTCCCAAGAAGAAGAGAAGTAGAAGAGGCTGGAATAGCTAAATGCAGTCTTTCTCTTCAGAACTTTCCAACATACTAAGTCAGTCTTCCAGAGTCACCTGCAGGTAAGGTGGGGTGATGAAGGCAGGGTTGTGATGCTCGGAATATCCTCCTAGAGGGGTCCTAGAGAAACATCCATCCTAGAAGATGAGTGAACATCCCGATTATTCTTCTGATGGCCCAAGTGTAATCATCCTTAAGCAAAGATTTATAAGTGGTAGAGTCTTCGTTACCTGTATGTCTGAGGCATCTTTATTTTTATCTCACATTTGCAAGATTACTTACTTAATCTGCTGGTTTTCAGAAAAGTCTCAGAAGTTGCATACATCTTTCACAAGTGCCATTGTGGTGGAAAAGGGAGGTGAAGGAGCTAAAATGAAGGAGGTTTTAGTCCAACCTTCCTGCCGGCTTCTCTGTCATTTTTAAATACAGTGAGTTTCTGCATAATATTGTTTTGAACATAGGATCTTATCAATAGATAAGATCTGAAGTGTTATTATAGTTTAATCCTTCTTGTAATAATAACAACAGCAAACATTTAAATGCTATTTATCATGTGCCAGGAAAAACATTAAGTGATGCGTGTTTCTACACACATATTAATTTAGATTTCAAGACAACCTGTGAAATAATTATAGTGATATTCCCTCCCTTGTTTATGAAGAAACTAAGAAAGAGTACCTAAATCCTGTTTCTGAAATTTCATAGCTAGTAAGAGGTACAAGTAGAAACCACATCCAATTTTCTGAATTTGTGGTGCATATTTTCAACAATTACACAATTGTGAGTTCTAGAAAGTTGGACTATAAGCCACATCTACATAGTGGAATGGAAGAAAACAGAATCCTCATTTCTTTGATGTCCATGTCAGTTCTCGAGGAATCACCTCATGCTCATGTGACATTGGACCTGACTCCCCTTTCCATTTTACTTAGTGGAGAGTGCTTCAAAACTCTACTTGTTCAAAACTCTACTTGATTTCACCTGTTGAGTGACTCACCACCATCTCATCCTTAGGAAGTTGCAAACAGAACCTGTCAGGAAAACCAGCTCAGCCCACTTCATCTTCTTTCAGTAAATGACATCATCATTTTGTCAGTTACAAAAGCCAGAATCTTACGTCATCTTTGATTTCTCCCTCTCTTTGCCTCCCACACCCAACCCACCAGACAGACTCTGATATCCACCCACAAAGCAGCTGGAATCTACACACGTTTCTCCCCCACACTGTGCCACCTGAAGAAATAAATGTAGCAGTATCGTTTGTCACCCATGTCCTTTCCTTATTTCCAACCTAAGTATGAGCTCTGTTTATATACCAGTTGGTTTACTTTTACAAAGGTTGATAATAATTCCGCTTGGAGGACGATACCCAGCTGATTGGGGACAGGGAAGAGGGAAGTCGGGAATTGGGGACACAAACACATTATTTGCTCATTCAGTGTATAAAATATGGATAAAAAATATAATTTAAAAAAATTTTAAAAATTCCTCGCAATAGTAACACTTTATTCACTTGTTTTTCCTGTTTTGTAACCCTATTTTGTAGGAATAAAATTAAAAGCTACAAATTTCTCCAAAATTAACACTGAATAATTACATTTCCATAAAATTTTTCTTTAAAAGCATAAAAATTCATAAGTAGAGATATAATACAATTGCCTCATTCACAATTTTTTATGCTTGATCTGATTTCTATTTCATATGATTGCAAAGTCAGAAAAGACTACTCTGGTGTTTTATGGAAATTTGCTGTACTTTATCTCTTACTATATTTAATTTTAAAGCATGAGACATCAAAACACATACTTGGGAAAGTTTAATTCAAACAAAGTGCTTAAGCTGTACCGAACTTATTTAGTTTAGACATATTTTAATCTTTTGTTACTATATTGGCATATTATAATTAATGGTCTATTTGAAATTCCATTAAATCTTCTATTTATTATCAGTGGTTTAAAACTTCAGCTTAAAGTGTTTTTTTTTTCCCTCCAGGCTGAAACTTGTTATACAAAGGTCCCAGCCTAGATCCAATTAAAAAAATTAGTCTTTGAATATTGTTTGTCTTTGAATAAAGACTTGTCACTTTCATTAATTTTTGGACTCAGCTGTTCATCCAGGCCTATACTGCTCCATACTAATAGCTTAGAAAGTCATTTTAGACTGGGAGATGGCAGAGCTCCATATAATCTCTCTTATCCTCTGGCCCTATATTCTCCCAACTCAGCATTCCATTATGTTCATCTCCGTTCTTCTTCAAGGTTAGGGAGGATCCTGGCCTTTCCATGCAGGGCAGAGAGGTTAAAATGAGCCATCCAGCCTTCAGCCTACATCCATCTTCCATTTATAGAAACATCAGGTAGCACTACCTTCAGAAACTCTTTGAGGTTCTATAATAAAAATCATGTTGCTTCTTGGGTACATAGCTGGAGTGAAATGAATGAACCAGCTTGTTATCTAGAGATGAACTGAGCTTGATGGGACTGGTAAATCAAAGATTGGGATTGTGAATTAACTATTGGATTTTAAGAAGCTAGTGACAAAGGATGTGTGTGTGTGTGCATTCATATTTGAGTGCAGGTATGCACATGCCACAGCACACATGTGAAAGTCAGAGGACAACTTTGGGTGTAGGTCCTTGCTTTCTGGGGTGGTTTGAGTCACATGATTCTCATATATTCACAAGTTCTGAATGCTTGGTCCCCAGCTGGTAGCAATGTGGAAGATGAAGCCTGGCTGGAGGAGGTGTGATTTTTATGGGCAAACTTAAGAATGTCACAGCCAGCTCCCCCTTGCTAGAGTTTGGCTCACTCTCCCATTGCTATTGTTCACCTGATGGTAAGGAGATGTTGTCTGGCTTCTGCTCTGCCATCTTTCCCCTGACACCATGGAGCTTCTCCCTAAGACTGTAAGCCCAAATAAAAATTTCTTATGATCAGCTGCTTTTGGTCAGGCACTTTGTTCCAGCATCACAAAGGTAACTGCAACACATTCCATCTTGATGCAGGGTCTTTTATTTCATTGTTCTCTCCTGCATTTGCCAGGATATCTGGCCTTCAAGCTTCTAGGAGATTCTTCCATCTTTGTCTCCCTTCTCAAACTAGTGTGCTAGAATTATAGATATTAGCACTACAGATTTGGGCTTTTATGTGAGTACTCACACTTGTGTGGCAAACATTTTATCCACTGAGCCATCTCCCAAGCCCCCAAAATAGTATTTTTTGAGACTGGGTCTTGCTATACAGCCAGGCTAACCTTGAACTCATGATCTTCCTGCCTTATATTCCCAACTACCAGGAGTATAGACATGTGCCACCACATCTAGAAACAAAGACAATTTTACAAAGGATTTAGGAAAGAAGGAAAATCTTTGAAAAGATTTTGAGAATTAGAGATGGTAAAGAAGATAATTCTATCATGTTTTAAAAATTCTGAGAAAGGGAAAATAGAAATGGAGTGATTACTTGCAAGGATCAGGAGTCATGAAATAACAGCTTATTTTCAGACTACAAGGATCAACCCCAAAGTCAGATCGTCACAGTTACCTTCTACCTTAGATGCAGAACTTTACAGACACTAACTAAAAATCACAACTGTGTTACTGTGACTGTCAATCAGTGCATGTGTCAGTTCAGGTAGTCAAAATGCCTGGCATCAACTGGTAACTTTGAAACTTAGAGGCTATTTGAAAAGAGATAATTATACCTATTAATAGTTTGATGAAAATGCCTTCAGTTACCCAATACTCATTGGATGTTTTATGTGTGCCAAGCATCTGCCAAAGGTGGTATAGAAACCACACTGGACAAAACAGATAGTGAAGAGATGATTTCTGGTAATGTGCGACACATAGGAAACACTGAATAAATGCAGGAGGCAGTTCTCATTATTCTCTCCATCAGTACTGACTCACAACAGAGTGTCTAGATGGGACTAAAGTCATTAAGTACATGAAAATATAAAGTACAAAATAATCTTGAAGATATTAAAAAGGAAACATAATTGATTAGGATTAGGAACAATAAGTTAGGGGAGCTATTCTGGCTTGGTCCACGAAAGGAATGTTTCACACATTGAACAGGCTGGCTAGCTACGGGGATCACTTCTCACAGGGGTGATTCAAGCACGTTCCATAAGGAAGGTGGTACCAAGTGTTTTTGTTTGGAAGTGGCAGGTTAGACTTGAAAGCTTCTAAATGGATCTGAACTGTAATGCACCCATAAAGTATCTATAAGTTCAATGATCCGAATTTTAACTTACTGGCTTTTGCATGTCACATCTCTGAATCTCCATTTTGAGTTTCATCTGTAAAAAAAAAATGAGGCTAATGTCAGTTATCTGCTAGTCTGGGATCCTGAAGTCCATGAAAATAGCTTGAAACATTTGTTTGAATTTGTTTCCAGTTAGAAATGTGGCTAATTCTGGGATACAAACAATATGCAACTCTCATTTTCTGTTCACAGAAGATTAAAATTTGTAAATCATATTTGAAGGAAACTTGTTTTGCGGATGAAAATAGGAATGAAAGTAAACAGACTCTATATTGGAGAGAGAACATTGTGATGTGTAAAATAAAACATTTTCTCTTGATCTAGGAGCCTAAATCACTAGAAGTTAACAAAACTGCAAACACCACCTGCTGTGAGATAAAATCCTGCTTGATACTCAGACATCAAGTCTTGGTTTGTGCTGAGTGCAGCTCTCATGCTGCTGACGGGTTTCAGTGACAGGCAGCTCTTCTCACGATGGAGCTCTTTTCTTTCATTGCTTTTTCTTTTTCTTTTTTTCTTCCATGTTCTCTCTTATTCTTTTATTTCTTTATGTCTTTCTTAATAATTATTTGATCATATATTATGTATTTAGTATAATTGAAGAACTACAGAAGCAACTCAATATTAAAAATGTTGAATTCTAGATCCTGATCTTAAGAGATTTGTGAATTATTTAGGAGAGGAAGGGAAAAATGAAAATACGATAAGCCCAGCTCATGCAGTGTGCTTGACATTGTATTCAGGAGTGACAAGGCTTAGATTGATGCCTTCATAAAGGTTATAGTCTAGTACTAAAAATAGGAAAAAATAAAATAAAGAAAACAGATAAAAGTAAATTATAGCTTAATACTTGAGAGATACTACTCATTACATCCCTCAAGCAGCAGTGTGAGACAAAATATCATCACTTTGAAGATTAGAAGTTAAAACTTTGTACAACTGAGTCCCAATTTAAGGTCATATATTTTTTTACCTTACAGATATAATAGATACAATAAGATTAAATGCACTGTGGGGAAAAATCTGTAACTCTCACATACACCAATAATGAAATTGCTGAGAAAGAAACCAGGAGAACATTTACTAGTGCAAAAAGAAAAAAAGCATCTAGGAACAAACCTAACCAATACCTCTATAATGAAACCTTTAAGACACTGAAAAAATAAACTTAAGATATAGACAATAGAAAGATTTTCCATGCTCCTGAATGGACAGAATTAATATTGTGATAATGCCTATATCACCAAAGTACTGAACAGATTCACAATACCCCCATGACATTCTTCCAAAACTAGTAAAAGACAACCCAAAACTCATATTGCAGCATCTATGGTTACATGCAGCCAAAGCAATAGTAACCAGAAAGTTCACTTCTGCCAATATCAGAATACCTGACCTTAAATTATAGTGCATAACTAGAGTCACAAAGACATCACGGTACTGGAACAAAAACTGACATGCAGACCAATGGAACAGAATTTAGGATCCAGGAATAAACCACGTAGTATTTGACAAAGGTATCAAAAACTTATGCTAGAATAAAAATACTCTATTAACAATGGTGCTGGCAAAACTGGTCATCTTTCCACAGAAGAGTGAAATTAGGTGCATCTGCCTCATCCTTCAAAAAAAATTGACTCAAAATTGACCAAAGATCTTAATTTAACACTTGAAATTCTGTAAGTCCTGAAGGAAAACATAGGAAACACATTTCAAGATTTAAGCATACGCAACAACTTTCTGAACAGGACTCCAACGGCATAGGAAATAGTCCTAAGAATTAACTAAATTGGGATTACATGAAAGTACAAAGCTTCTACATAGCATAGGAAACTATCAGCAGCACAAATAACCTGTGCATTGGGAGAAAGTCTGCCAACTAGATCTCTGACAAGGAATTACAGATATAAAAAACTGTAAAAATTAAACACATACAAAACATCCTGCTAGTCAAAACCTAAGCAAATGAAATGAACAGATGGTTCTCAAAAAAAAGAAAGAAATATAAATAGCCAATAAATATTTTTAAATGTATTCAATATCTTTAGCCACTAGGAAAATGACTTTTAGATTACATTTCATCTCAATCAGAAAGGCTATTATTTTTTTCTTATTTATTATCCATAATGAGTTACATTATTTAGTGGGCAAACCATGCGTTGTTATCCCGAACTCCCCACTTCCCCCCCTCCCCATCCCTGATCAGTTGTATATCCTCCTTCGTGGGTTGTCTGTATTAGTCCTTGTGGCAAGGGATCCTGTATATCTTAGTACTCATCCCGGTCTTCCTGGCCGAAGTGTGTTGTTACTGATGGGTGCCATGCCTCCGGACAGTCTCCCCCACCACGGCTCTCACAATCTTTCCGCCCCCTCTTCCGCTCAGTTCCCTGAGTCGTGGTGGGTGAGTAATAAGGCTGCTTTAATGTTGCAAGCTTAGAGGTCCTTGTGTCGAAAATCCCTGGTTTCTGTCTCAGTGGCCTATCCTGTGTTGATTGAATGACTGTGGTTATAGGTCCCTTGTTCATCATTCATTGTCTGCTGAGTTCCCTATGGATCCTCCGAAAGGCTATTATTGAGAACATAAATGCAGGCTGGGGAAATGACTCAGGAGATTAAAGTGTTTATTGTAAAGCCAGCTGGCCTAGCTTCAATTCCCCAGGACTCACAAAAAGCCAGACTCACAAAGTGGCACATGCATCTGGAGTTCATTTGCAGTGTGAAGAAGCCCAAGTAAGCCCGTGTTCTTTTTCTTTCTGTCTCTTTCTTGCAAGTAAATAAATAAATAAGTAAATAAACATTAATAAAATGGTAACAAATGCTGGTGAGGATGTAGGTCAAGAGTATTATTAAAGTCATTATTAGTGGATTGCAGGATTATAGATTGTCATAATCAGCCACACGTCACTGGGATGAATCTCCAAACCAGGCACAATTTTGGGGAGGAAAGTATTTATTGAAACTATCAGATCCAGGAAGTTAAGGAAAGGCTGGCCCCCCTTTAACAGATCCAAGCAGAGACAGAGAGAGGCTCAGCACCTCCAAAGCCAGCCAGCAACAGTAACACTGTAATTTTTTCAAGTGAGTTGCTCCAGGCTCAAAAAACAAACAAACAAACAAAAAAAAACCCATGATTTTTTCCCCATATATATGCATTAGGGTTTAATATATTTTAAAAATATTTTATTTATTTATTTGCAAGTAGAGAGAGATACAAGAAAGAGAATGGGTGCTCCATGGCCTCCAGCCACTGCAAATGAACTCAAGATGCACGCGTCTCTTTGTGCATCTGACTTTATGTAGGTACTTGGGAATCAAACTTGGATTGTTAGGCTTTGTATGCAAGCACCTTAACCGCAGAACCATCTCTCCAGCCCAGGCATATATATATATGCCTGTATGCCTGTAACATGAGCTCAGAAATGAGTCTGCTAGGTGAGTGTTGTAGTCAGTCACATGCTTCTAGGATGAATCTCCAAACCAGGCACAGTTATGGGAGGAAAGGATTTATTGAAGCTACAGATCTAGAGGAAGTTCCATAATGGTGAAAGAGGCTGGCCCTCTTTCACAGGTCCAAGCAGAGAGAGAGAAACCTATCACCAACACCACACACCAGCAAACAGTGTCCTAGGTTCCAGAAGAGAATTCCTTTTCCCTTATATAGCCTTATAAGGAAGGGTCTCATAACTCTTTCCCAGACTTGTTTATTCCCCGAGTCTCTGAACTTCCATCCCAGGAAGGAAAGTTTGTTTCTAGCTCTCCTGAGCTTCCTTACATCCTGCCCCCCACTGAGAGGTTGTCTTCCTGTAAGGCATCCTCAGAGACCCACACAAAATGACTAAAAAGGTCAAGTTGACAAGAAAACCTAACCATCACAGTAAAGAAGGGGTTAGAGGAGTTGGGGGTGGGGAAATGTGGGAAGGAGATTAACAAAAACCAATCTTGTTGAAAGTGCCATAATGAAGCCTAATACCTTGCATGCTAATTAACATTAAAAATAAATTCAAAAAGCAAAACCGAATGTAATGTGGGATTGAGTGGGCTATTTTCATAAAAGTCATGCAAGAAGTAAGAAATTCAGGAGGCTGGAACAATAGGCTGGGAGAATGTGTACAAGTGTAGACTTGATACATTTTCTAGATTCTTTCCTTAATGAAATATTTGGCAAACATTCTATGCTAAACTCACTTCACAAACTGGGCTTAGATGCTGGTAACATGTAAATTTTAAATAGGATTGATGCCTTCAGAAAAATATAACATTTTTTGTGAAATACCTTATGAACTGAGCTAAAGCCATATTTCATATTTTTCTCCCCAGAATTCTAGTGACAAAAATTAATTTGGTGGACTAAAATGATCCCTTAAAAAGTCTTGAAAAAGTCAACTGAGAGTCACACTTTGTATTAGATTTCCACTTAAAATCAACAGTAAGCATAATGTTTTCCAAATTTATCTGTAGAGTTAATCACCTGGGCACATCTTAAAAGTAAAAATTCTAGAAGATTCTGTGAGTGTATATTCTTAACACTGGCCCCAGGCTATTTTTATCATCTGAAAGTCTGAGAAGCACTACTTTGGCCCAGAGACATTTGAAACACAGACCAGCATATTTTGATAATCAGTGCAGGCTTGGCCACTACAAGATGACTCCATTCCATTCACAGATTCAGTGGGAAACCTGCTTGTCTATCCACCCTGAAGAGAACCAAACTTAACATAATTCATTTTAGTCCATTAATTAAAACAAGATTTAACTCAAATTAGTGCTATTTCTTTTCTAAAAATGTTCATTTATTAAATTTGGCACTTTTTCAATTAAACTTGTTGAGACAAATATTTATAAAAGCACTAATCACAGGGTTATACTTTTGGTATGAAAGGAATTGCTTCGTGGAAAAAGCACAAGACTTTTGTGGAATATATTTCTTGGAAGTAGGGTATTTAGAGAATGTTACCTGCTATATAATTTTAAATAATATTTTTATTTATTTATGATTGGTTGGTGGTTAGTTTGAGACAGAGAATAAGCTGGCTTGAAACTGTAGCTCAGACGGGTCTTGAATTTGCCATCCTCCAAAGTCCAAGTGCAGGAATTACAGGCACGTGCTGCCTTTGATAATATCCTCAGTGCTGGAGATGAAGCCATGATCTGCCAAAACCTGCACCGCCCTTGCCAGGTGTTGGGCTCCTTAGGGAAGTTCCCACTGCCAGGTGTGCTCAGGGAAAAAAAGGTGCAGTCATCCCTCTTCATGAGCATGAACTCAAAAAGATGTTCAAGGGACCTGAGGTGCCTCTCTGCTTCTCAGGAGGCCCTAGTGCCATTTCCACAAATCCCAGACTAAGACTTGGGGGAAGACAGTTGAATAGAGAAGGTAAAAAGATAGTGAAGGCTCCTTCACTGAAGCTTTATGTATGGATATTTACAGTAAGCCTTACATAGAGGACAGAGGAAATCTGGTTTCTAGAAGGTTCTTGTCTTGTTTTCTCAGAGTTGAGGAATGTAGTAACAGAAAATTTAATAACTGAAAAATGTTTTGGATACTGGAAGGAGTTTGTAAAAAAAAAGAAAGTATGCATTCCACACAATGCTCTTAATATAGATTTTAAATAATTATTATAAGCGTTCTTGAACTCAGTCCTGCTTTCTTTTATTACTGAATGGCTGACTGTGGTTTGTGATACAGAAAAGAGAAGGTACTTTATTGAGTCCTTAGCAGTGAAAACTCATGCATATGATCTATGCCAGGTACAAATCAAAGAATTTGGGCTTGTTTGGTCTTCACCTTTACTTGGTGTGCAGTTCTTACAATTTATTTGATTCCTCTGTTTTTCACTATAAATCTTCAAAGGAAAATGCAAACATCTACCAGACAGCTTATTGTGAGCTTTGAAAAGGATACTAGGTATACAGATGAGTTATCAATTTGATAATGAAATTCTGTTGTATTTAATTTCACATATATCTTGCTCATCTTAATAAAATGAACTGAAACAAACATTCTGAACTGAAAGGAATATCGGGTCAGGGAATTAAACACAGGCAAGAGAAAGGCAAAGGAAAGAGAAAGATCCAGATCTTCGCAATGCCCAGATTTCCTCAGGAATAGTCCACTTCTCACCGAAAATCAACACAAAAAAGAGCAGTGGTATGGGAGCTGCTCTCAGAAACCTTCCTGGGCCTCGATCTGAATGGTGAGTAGCTAAATCGAGGCCATCTTATGTACTGTGGTACATTGTCACCCCTTGAGTGGGCTCGTAACTCTTAGTGGTTTATGTTCCTTCTAAATGTAAATGCTGTTACTCACTTGAAATGCCAAGTGGAGAGACGCTGGCAACACAGAGGTTAATAGGAGGACTCACACATCTTTAATGACAGCAGCACAAGCATATCTTCCTAATTGTAGCTAGCGCTTCGTTTCCCATTCCCCTTCAGCCCACTGAGATTTGCCATAAACTGTGGTGTTTCCTGATCCAGCAGGGTCTGAGAGAGTTAAGAGACTTTTGCAGATAAGACTCCTGCCACCGTGTCCTAATCGGTGTTTAGGCCAAACACCTGGCCTTCTGCAGGGACTCCCAGCTCCCTGCCCACTCTGCATGGCACCCATGCCTACTCATCTCTGGTTGGGTGGGGTAGATAAAACTAGAACATCTGGATAGTGATGCCGGTGTGAACTGCTTGTAGGATACCTCACTGAACATTCCCCATGAGGTCATTATTTACCCACATTTGAATCTATGTTTATTTTCATACTTAGGAAGGCATTGGAAATGTGCCCAACTCGTCTCCAGTAACTGACTGAGCTGATAAAGCTCAGACACGCTGATGCTTGTTGAGTGTAATTGGCCATGCTCATTAGTGATGGCTTTGAGAGAGAGGGTGGAGATGCTAGCCTCGAAACTTGGAGATCTCAGTTCAGATAGCTTCATGAGGACCCAAACTCCCAATGTCAAAAGAGACTCTCATGGAAATAAAAATAGATTCTCATGGAACTAGCTACCACTATTATTTGTCTTCTTAATGCTTGTATTAAATTTATCTACTCTTGCTACTTCTGTGATGCCCTTCAGAGCCATGCTGTTGGGTTGATACAGTCGCTGGAAACGTTGTCACTAGACCCAGAAGTATAATTTTCAGGGTGTCTTACACTTAGTCATGGTCAAAGATTTCAGAGAAATGTATAAAATTGTATGTTATCATTTATCTACATATCTATAAGTCAATTTGTGCTATTGACTTGATTGGCTTGAGCTACCCTTTTGACACTATTGTATGTATGATTGGAGATTTTTAAAAAACATTTTTATTTATTTATTTGCAAGCAGAGAGAGACAAAGAGAGAGTCAGAGAGAGAATGGGTGTGCCAGGGACCCCGACTGCTGCAAACAAACTCCAGATGCATGCACCCCTTTTGTGCATCTGGCTTTATGTGAGTACTGGGGAATCAACTCTGGTCGTTAGGCTTTACAGGCAAACACCATAACCGCTGAGCCATCTCTCCAGCCCTGGAGATATTTTTTACTTTAATCCAGGGTAGGCTATGGAGCTAATATTTCACAGATGAATTTGTGGATATCAGATACTTCTGTAACTTTGTATTTTCTTTCAAGGGGAAAAGACCTGTGTCTCAGATCACCCTCTGGAAAACTTTTTCTTTCCCAGCAAAATCTAATGCATTCAAAAATCCTCATCACTTTCTTTCATTAATTCTTATAATTTGTTCTCACTGGCAATATGGTAAGTTACTCACTGTTTTGTCATGACTAGCTTGTTCATTATCACATTTATTACTGGATAGTTATTTTGTGCTTATGCTTATTTTTAATATACTCCACATATTAATCCCCTGATATGTAGTTGGCAACAATTATTTTTTTCCATTTTTATAGGCTGTGTCTTATTTCAATGTGAAGATTTTTTAACTTCATGTAATACCATTTGTTAATTATTGGTATTATTTTTTGAGTTCTTTTCAAAAAGTCCTTATCTATGCCTACATTGTGAAATGTTTTATTTATGTTTTTCTCCAGAATTTAAAAATATTTACGCCTTCTATTAAGGTTTTTGATCCATTTTGTATTGATTTTTGTTCAGGGTGATCCATAATGATTTACTTTTATTTTTCTACATGTGAAAATCCAATTTCCCAGCACCTGTGTTAAAGAGGCTTTTTTTTTCCAATGTATATTTTTGGTATCTTTGTCCAAAATTAGGTGGCTCTGGCTGTGTGAGTGTATTTCTGAGCTCTCTGCTCTATTCCACTGGTCTACATGTCTGCTTTGTGTGTGTGTGTGTGTGTGTGTGTGTGTGTGTGTGTGTGTGTGCCAGCACCAGGCTGTTCTTTTCCTCCCATGACTCTGTAATATAAGTTGAGATCAGATACAGTGACACCATCAGTATTGCTTTTTTCTTCTAAGCATTGCCTTGGTTACTCAGTGTCAGCCTTTGTATTTCCATATGAATCTAAGAATTGTTTTTTTTCTAGATATGTACAGAATCCCATTGGAATTTTGATAGCAATTACATTGAATCTGATTCTAGATAACTTTCAGTAATATAGTCATTTTCATAATATTAATTCTGCCTGTCTGTGAGCATGGGGAGCCTTTCATATCCTAATTCCTTTAGTTTCTTTCTTCAGTGCCTTATTGCCCTACTTGCAGGATATAGGTCTGTATTTAGGGAAGACTAACCTCTCAAACCTTTCTATCCAGAAGTGGGCAAACTACTTCTAGAAGCAGAGCCTGAGCAGTGACAGAGCTACTCCTGTTATTCCTGTCCCAGGAGTGGCCTAGCTGCCTCTGTCTGCATCCTGAAGAGAAAGGAAACTGAAGGGAACGTTACTTTAAGACATCATAAACCCGCTGCACCTGCTGCCAACACTGCTCTGATCTTACTGTGGTCGCGGTTCCCCTGCAGACGGGTACTCATTGGCATTTTCATTGACCAGCAAAAATTCAGTAATCCATGAACAAGCAGTACATTGTGTGAGCAAAGGGTAGAGAACTTTTGACCTTGGATAATCCTTACATATTTGTTAAAGGAAGGGATTTAGGTGTATGACGTGCTGGATTCTGCTGATCCAGAACACACACACACACACCAATCACACTAAGCCCACAAGTCATCTTCAACAGATCTGTGCCGTTACTCACCTTGTCTCCCATGCTATGATCAGCCCTTCTTATGCCCGTAAATTTGTTCTGAGTGGAAAGTCCAACCAGGCCTCTGAGGAAAGGCCCACACAGCCTATCTTAAGATCAATCAGCATCATTAAGCATTGTTGATATTGGATATCTGTGCTATTCAGGCCAGAGGAAGCCTAGTCACATTACTTCAAGTGGGTGGATTGCACAATTGTAGGATTAACTTTAGGGCAAGTTACAAGTAAGGAATTTAACATCTCACAGCAATAATATCACAAAAGTTATTTGCAAGGCCCATAAGAAATATTGTCACAGTTATTTCCCAAAGTTCATTTTCATATTTCTTCCTCATCATTCATTACCACAGTTTGTTCTTATAGTCCAACCCCACACCTTATAGTTTTATTGTAGGGGGCTTTTTCCTCTTTGGTTAAGTTTATTTATTCATTTAAATGGATTTTTTTCTCTATTTATTTCTTGCTTAATTTGTTATTGGTACATAGAAAAGCTACTGATTTTGTGTGTTGACTTTTAAATCTTATTTATTTATTTATTTATTTGGTTTTTCGAGGTAGGGTCTCACTCTAGTCCAGGCTGACCTGAAATTCACTATGTAGTTGCAGGATGGTCTCAAACTCATGGTGGCCATCCTCCTACTTCTGCCTCCTGAGTGCTGGGATTAAAGGCATACTTCTTTATTGAAAGTATTTATCAGTGTTTTAGAATATTTTACATATAAGATCATGTTGTGAACAAAAAGGAACAATTTGATTTCTTCCTTTTCTATGTGTATCTGACCTTTCTCTTGTCTGTTCAAGCATTATATTGAATAATAGTGGACAAAATGGGCAATTTTGTCTTACTATAGATTTTTAGGGTAAATATTCTGTTTTCCCAATTTAGAAAAATGATGGTTAGAGGTTTGTCAAGTATATCCTTCTTTATAGCAATGTATGTTCCCACTATTTTCAGTTTCTTTAGAGTTTTTATCATGAACTTTGCAAAAGGTGATCTATTGGCTTATGATGAGCTTTCAATTGCACTTTTCACTAAATTTCTTTATTTTTCCCAAAATAGCACATTTCAAAATATCTAGGGTAAGTGATGAAAATATGCCTATCCCAAATTCAAAATCTTATAATCTGGTAGAAAGAATTTTTTTCTTTAGTAGGGTTGCACTCTAGCTAAGGCTGAACCTGGAATTCATTATACAGGGTGATCTCAAACTCATGGCAATCCTACCTCTGCCTCCCTAGTGCTGGGATTAAAGCTATGTGCCACCATGCCCAGCCAGAACTGTTCTTTCAGTGCAATAAATTACAATACTGAATCTAACTCCTCTCTTGTGTTGGAAAATATTCTATTACTTTCTTCTGCTGTATACCGGTTTTATTTCTGCTTTCTTGACAAAGTTTGGACATATGACTTGCTTTAGACAATAGGAAGCTAGCAAGCAGGATTTAAGCAGAAGTTTGAATTTTCTTGGATCACCTTGCTTCTGGACTATCAGGAAAAGACCAAAACCACCCCTATTTCTTGGCATGGGCTCTAGAAACAGATGTGTGAGGGATACCATCCCAGCCCAGTCATGGGTATGCAACAGTGAAATAGATGGCTGAATGTCACTGAGTTTTGATGTTTGTAAAAGCTAACTGATCATGAAAGTGGAGATCTGTTGTGCATTCCAATCTCTGCCTATTTACCAAGTGTAACATTTATTATGGGTTGTCAATTTAGAATCACCACTCTGTGTGCTGTAATTAGCTCCATATTGCTGGGATGAACATCCACCAAACCAGACACAGCTTATGGGAAGAAGAAATTTATTTCAAGTTTATAATCCAGGGGAAGTTCCATAATGGCAGAAGAAGCTGACCCCTATTTAGAGAGAGAGAGAAATACCACCAGCTAGAAAAGACCAAAAGCAGCCAGCCCTAAATCCAGAACTTTTTACCCTTTGCTCTAATCATAACTTTATTTTTAAACCAAACATAAAGTGTTAATTCTAATCTCATGGTTGCTTTCAAGAAACTGACTGACAAAACTAGAAAGTTCCTCCATACAGATCCTTACACAGTCATCTGCTTTAGAATTAGACTCACTTAATAAAAAATGCATATAATAAATGCAGCATGCATTGCTTCTTCCTAAGTAGAACCACACTGGGAGCCAGAACATAGAATTTCCTGTAAACCTTCTGTCACTAATTATGGTCCTGAGTATGTCTTAAACTTTGATTAAAGTCAAGCAAGTGTTTTCTTCCAAAGTGTCCAGAAAATTGTTTCAAAAGAAAGATTACTTAGTGGTTAAAGGCACTTGCTAATAAAGCCTGATGGTCTGGGTTCAATTCCCCAGTGCCCATATAAAGCTAGATGCACCAAGTGATGCATGTGCCTGGAGTTCATATACAGTGGCAGGAAGCCCCGGTGCATCCATACGTACTCCCTCTGCTTCTTTCTATCTATCTCTCTCAAATAAATAAAGAAATAAACTGTTACAGAAGATTAAATTCTCATTATTACAAGCACTAATTATGGTGTTGAGCACATGTGAGATAATCAATATACTAATAAAAGAATGAATTTAATAATATTTTTCTTAAGAGTGTAGTTAAATAACCTATTAAGTAACTACTGGACAATCTTTCTCCCCTTGCTAGTGTTTAATAAGGGAATGAGGGACAAAAATGATGCCATCAAACCAACAAACATTACTTAAAGCTTCAAGTTCCAAGCTCTATGGAATTCCTGGATGGAGTATGAAGAATCTTTGCTTATAGTTGGTTGTATTTATTTTGATTTGGTCTATAGAAGAAAACCACTTTCATGTTTATTGATGGGTTTAATGTTCTTTTATTCTATGAGCTGTTAAGACTACTCAGAATCATTGGAATTATTAGCTTTGAGTTCATATAAACTGAATAAATAAATTTCTGATCAACTGGGTTTTCTTGTAAATGTTTTTCTTATTAACTAAGTAAAGTCAGCTTTATAGAGCATGATAATCCATTAGCATTTCTAACACCATGAAATGCAAGCTGGTTGTTCATTGAACACATATGAAAAGATTTTAAACACCACCAGTTCTTGGACTGTACTTTTTAAGACTTTGGTGTAATTGCTATGGTATGGTATAATATCAGTCATTTATAACTCTTCATTTTGAGGCTGGGGATATGTTGCAGTTGTTAAAAGGCACTTGCTGGTGAAGTCTGTTCAATTCCCCAGTACCCTTGTGAAGTTGGATGCAAAGTTCCACGTGTATCTGTGATCCCAGTGCACACATGGCAATGTGAGGCAGAACCAGTAGAATTCATAGCTGGCAGGCCATTTAGTCGGATGTTCATTTGTTGTGTGGAAATTTATTTGCAGTGGCAAGACTTAAAGAATGTGGAGCACCAACACCTCAAGGTTGTTCTCTGACCTCCACACTTGTGTCATGGTATGCACACCCATGTGCACATGGTTGTGTGCACACAAACATAAATGAATGAAAAGTAAGTTAAAAACTCTTAATCTAATCATAATATGTAGATAAGGTTGAGTGATCTCATTTTGAAAAATTCATTGTTTTATTCATCTTGTGCATTTCAGGATAATTTACTCATATATATTTAAAGTTCACTTTTAAATGAAAACAATGGATATCCCATTTCTGTTTTTAATTACAAGTTATCAATACTGCTAGTTATACATGAGAATGGACATATATAATGTCTAAACTTGAGAACTCTAGGATTGCTGCTCCATCTACCTATGTCAGTCAGAAACTACTCTGTCAACAGGTATAACTGTGACTTGGATTTTTTTTTATGGAATTTCTAAGATGACTATGGTGATCTTCAATGAGCTTCATGAAAGTTATTGCAGAATTGTAAACACTCATGGGTGATTCAGGTGGTAATGTTTCAATTTAAAATCTGTATTCAATGGGGAGTGTGAACTCTTCTTGGTATGTTTAAAGAAACATTGCTCAATGTTACAAAACTACAAAGCCTTCCTCATATTGGGAGGGGAGAGTGTGAAAAAGAGGTAAGAGGGTGGTTTTGACACTAGAAGAAATCTGGAGAAAAATACAAATAAATAAATAAAAAAGAAATCTTGCTGTGTCTGTGCCTGGTTTGGAGATTCATCCCAACGGTGTGTGGCTGACCACGACAGACAGTGAGCCAGTACTCAGTCCTCTGCTGCAGCCCACCTCCTCAGTTGGTTCTGGGAGCAACTATAATGTCCATTCACAGTATTATTGGGTATCTCAAGCTAAGACTGTCTCAAAAGAGGGAAAGTTTCCAAATACAGAGCAAGCTAGCACATAGGCGTACAGTCATAGACTACTCCAGAGTTGTAGAGGTCTGGCATGCTTATTAAATGATTTGGTATGTGATCACTGAATGGCAAAAAATAATGTGTGTGACTTCATTTCATAGAGTTCCTGTGCAAATTGTGAAGGGAGGTTCAGTAGGAAAAAAATAGAAAAAAACAGCCATTGAAGTAAGATCCTAGATGTTTGGGATCTATATTTGGCTCTGTTATGAGTTCTGAAAGCAAGTTTATCTCTCAGAGTGAACATGTTACATCAGCTGATTCATAAGATCTGATTCATACCTGTGTGTGTGTGTGTGTTTCAGGCATGTTTGCTTCCTAGAGCAAGTCAGAATACACATTCTGCAAAGATTCAACCAACCATGAGTAGAAAATATTGGAGAAAGATTGTGTCTGACTTGAACATGAACATTTTTCTTCTTATTATTCTTGAAACTATACCTTGCATACATAGAATATTATTTTATTATGTATTATAATTCACATTGTATTAGGATTTATAATTACTATAGAAATAGTTTAAAATAGCCAGGAAACTGAATAGATTACAGGTAAATACTGTACCATGCAAGGGACCTGAGCATTCACCTGAAACGTCTCATACCCAAGGGAGCTCCTGGAACTAGTGCCCACGGAAACTTTGAGGCAACTTTACCAAGTACTACAAAGAGGTCTAGAATTCACACAAGAGTCTGAAAACCTCCATAAGTGGTCAGTAGCAAGGTGTTTCACTTTCTCTATATGTCACATACAAATCTTTCATGATTTTATAATCTAAATATCCCTTTTGGTAGGCTGAGTTCTTATTTCCTGATGACTTTGTGACTACATATGCATTCCTCTCTGGGGTGTAATACAAAATGTATTTGTAAGACAATAATAGGAGAATGACTCTGATTCATTCTCTTTCAAGAGATGGACTTGAAGCTCTCTTTTTGTCCTTTATAGGCCACTGTACCACTCTGAGCTATCTACATGCTCACATGACCCACAGCACTGTCTCCAACGTGTAGTCTCTATGCCCACCAGGAAAACGGTGCTTCTCGAGATGTGGACGGTAAGTACATAGTGCATAGTAGGTGCTTCTCCAGATGTGTCCAGCAAGTATGGAGTGCATAGTAGGTGCTTCTCAAGACATGCACAGAGAGTAGGAAGTGCAGAGTAAGTGCTTTTTCAATTTTGGTTAAACAAATAAATGCAACATTGGCTATAATGACAGTTAAAATATCAAGAAGTTAATGTTCTCTTCACTGATACTGGAATAAAACTGACTTCAGCATAACACTGTATTCTTCCTTTTAAATAATACTGTTCCCTACAAGAATCCAAACTTGACACTGAGGATCAGATGGCACCTAAGTCATACGGTATAACTTTAAACTTTATTGAATGCTATAAAATGCATGTGAAATAATCATCTTAGTGAATGTGAGAGCCGAAAATAACCTTTGCTATTATCTCCCAACATGGTAGTAAAGGAAATGGCAGCCTCTTAATTAATTGACCCCAAGTTTCAAACAGAGAAGCCAGTAATCTGAGTCCATAATCTTAGCATTTCTTCTTCATCCATTAACCTAGTGCACTGCTCTACATAGACTCAACTTGCTGTGTTTGGATTCTGAATTAAATTAGGGATTCTGTTGTTTTTTCTGTCTCCTCACTCCCCTCAACCTGCCCTCATTTTAGTAAGTTAGCATCTCCAGTAGTATTCTCTCCCTCATGTGCTTCAGTATAGTTCACGAGTGTCATGAGGCTCTCTCCCTCCTGTCTCTCTCATTGCAGTTTTCTGAATGAACTTATAATTCCGAATATTGACATGGAGTATGAAAGGGGTGGAAAGGCAGCAGATGGAGTGGGAGGGCGGACGGAAGTGAGGAATCTGGAAACAGGCTATAAGCAGCCACAACCTGGTCGCCTAAGCTCACCTTGCTTGACTCTGCACAAGTCTATACATAAATTCTCATTCTCATGATGACGGTCATGTGATGGAAATATACAAGTGTGGAAACCTTGCAATCAGCTCAAGGGAGAGTTGAAATAGGGTAAGAAATAACTGGATCCAGTATTGGGATTATAGTTGTAATAATTTACTCTAAATAATTGACTTGTAAAACTGTGAATTTTTGGCATGTTATTTAATCTCTCTGAAGCATGAGTCTTGATCTGTAGTATGGAATATATTCTATACTCCTCTTAGGTTGCCTTGAGGGGAAATAAGTATATTCAAAGTGCTTTGCCAACTATAATTTGCTATTAAATAAATAACCTGGCATGTTCCAGTGGGAAGTTTTAAGTCATTATTCTTACAATCTACATGCTGCCTGGTTCTAATAGCTGTGTAAATGTTCAGTTTCATGGATTTGTTATAGGATGGTGAGATTTAAATACCTAGATTAGCATACTCTCATGTGTTATGAAATACATTTTCCTCTCAGTATGTCATGCCTTTCCTCTCCTACCATCAAGCCTCTCTTCCATCTGGGTGTGTGAGGTAGACAGAGAAGGGTAAGAAGTCTATAGCCTTCTTATAGATGGACTGCAGAGCAAGACATCTCCCTGCAGTTTTGGTAGAAGAGAAGAAGAATGCAGCACACTCTGGGTCTGGGCAGAAGGGCCCTCCACGAACATCGAGACAGAAGCAGGGGTGTTATGAGACCCGTAAGGGTTAACGATATACTTTCCAGATTGTTATAAGCTTTGTGGACAGTCAACAAAGGAACCAGACAGAATGAAAGGCAATTCATGCTCTCCATTTGGACATTGGACATGTACCACTGAACCAGTCACGATTCAGTCAGCAGAAAATATTCAATTCAGCTGGCACCACAATCCCAGCAGGACATTTCAGGAGGGATTATTTATAAACAGGTAGATTTTAAGCTACGGGCACAATGTAGAGCTCAAGAACCTAGACTAGCAACAGCAAAGAATTTCCTATGGTTAAACCTGGAGGGTAGTGCAAAGGACAGGATTCAGAAAGAAGAGAGAGTAATTCTGAGAAAGTCAATTCCACTTGGCAGCCAGAGCTAAGAGCCCTGTTGGCATTGTTCATGCTGTTCAACCCACAAGCCCGACCAGTGGGTGGACGTGAACTCTGGAAGGGTCAATGGGAGGTATTTTTAAAAGCTTTACTTCGATTTCTTTGCACAGTACAAGTTTCTGGAACTTTGGCACAACCCTGGACAACAGGAAGAGTGTGGGTACAAACTGGTTAACATTGAGTTTCTACCACTACAGCAGAAAGGGGACTCAAAATAGAAAGTAAGCTGAGGTACTGAGAAAGATATCTGTCATATTTCTTGAAAAACATGAAATTTTGTACTGAGAATTGTACCTACATTATATAATTTAGAAACATTTTATGTGAACCATGATAAAGATCTTTTGGTCCAGTCTTATGTATAATACATACATGTGTATACATACACAGAGAGAGAGAAAGAGAGAGAGAGAAAGAGAGAGAGATCAAAATGTCACCACCAAAACGACACTGTCAATGACATTTCCATCTGGATATAGCAGAGGAAAGTGTGCTGGCAAAGAGAAAGAAGGAATGAGTTGAGTAAGAAATCAGTAGGAGTGCATTAAATCAGAAACGTCAAACAAGGAATGAGGAGCCCTGGTGATGTGAGCTGGAAACTTCTTGAATTGCAGTCAGTCCTTTCCATCACTGTCTAGGACAAAGCTTGCAAGAGAGCAGCAAATTGCACGAAGAAGGAAAGCCTGAGAATCTGGGGTCCCTAAGACTTGGGAAAGAAGTCCATTTTCACTTCTGGTTCTCAGTTCCCCTATGTTTACAACTGACTCTCCAGTTCTTCCTCACCATCATATCTTTCAGCATAGGTGGAATAGTGTTTGGTATCTGGTTTGTCTCTTATAACTTGTAGTTATTATCAAGGGCTTGCTTGAATTTTTAAACCTCATCCTGTATATTCTTTGTGACACAGAAAATGAGATCTGGTTGGGGGCATTGGAACACTCTGGTAATCCTCACTCCTTTGGAGGATAATGAGTTCCAGATCAACCTGCACAACATATTTCAAAAATACAAAGGAAAGAAAGAAGAAAAACTAACAATTTAATCAAATCTCACAATTATTAATTCATTGAATGTTGCAAATAGACACAGTAAGGGCTCCTTTTCTTTCTGTGGACCCTAAACAGTGGTCATTGATAGCACTAACAAGGAGAGGATGACTGTTGTCAGTGTTCTGTGTCACTTGTATATTCTCATTCTCTCCTGCATCCCTCCCTCTCTGCTCTACCTTCTTTCTCTCTCTGGCAGGGTGTCCTGTAGCCCAAGATGGCCCTAAACTGAGTATATAACTCAGGATTTTCTTGGACACCTGATCTTCTTGCCTCTACCTCCCAAGTTCTGGAATAGCCATGAGATACCATACCCAGCTTGCATGTGCAACTTTTAAAAAATATTTTATTTATTCATTTTCAAGCAGATACAGAGAGAGAGAGAGAGAGAGAGAGAGAGAGAGAGAGAGAGAGAGAGAGAGAGAGAGAGAGCACCAGAGCCACCACCTTGTGGGTCTGGATTATGTGGGTCCTGAGGAATTGAACCCAGGGCCTTAGGCACAAGAGGCAAGTGCCTTAACCACTGAGCAATCTCTCCAGCCCGCATGCACAACTTTTAAGCTATATATGATATTACCTGGTCTTAACCCAGGTAGCACTGAACCTTTCATGGACAGGCTACATCAACTGATGCATGTTTCCTTATTCTCATATATATCTATCTTAACCCTTCCAACTTCCCCCGTCAAGAGTACAAAAACTGATTTTTGACATTTACTACTATACAAATATTTAATGGCACTTTGGAGTAATTTGTGAAGATTAATATAATATCCTAAGAAAATAAATAATCTGTCTTGAATGTGTATACTTATGCTCATTTGTTTTATCTTTCCAAATAAGACATTGTTCCACCCAACATAATTTTGATTCAGAGTGACCTCATTTCTTTTTAAAAAATTTCTTCCATTTATTTATTTATTTTTAATTAATTTATTGTTAATAATTAGACACCCAGGATGTGTTGGTAAGGGCCCTCCTCACTGGGATTTTTGGAATGGTCTATATGGTGGGGGTTATTAATTGCATGAGCTGTAGCCCTTTGTGTGTGTGTGTGTGTGTGTGTGTGTGTGTGTGTGTGTGTGTGTGATTTTTGTTGCTGAGGGGCTCCTACCATCTTTCCCCCACCAAGCCCCAGCTCTCTCACTGCCTTCTGAAAAATACAAACAGAATCTCCATCAGAGAGTGGGATCAATATAGGTTAAATGAGACAACCTTGCTATTTTGGCTAGCTCCTAATGGTGTAGCCTCTCTGTAGCTCTCTGGTAGTGGGAATTTCCCCTAGGAGCCTGACTTCTTGGTCCCCATAGGATTTTGCCATGGATCTCAGTTCTAATTAAGGGTTCCTCAACATTAAGCCGATCTCTTAGCCAATCAGTAAGCCATTGATTACCCTCCTTGATTTAGCACTACTATTACACAGATGAGCATTTCTTGACTTGCTGGTCTTTTCCATATAGCTGTGTGTTCAGCATTCTTGTGACAACTGTCTATATTATATATCAGTGGTCTCTGCTTTCTCCATATATCATTGACCACTGGCAGCTCATGCAACACCTTCCAGAACTACAATGCTACCATCTGAGATTTGGTTACCATTCTGGAACTAGCAGGATCTCTTGGTGTTGTTTGATGACACTTTGTGATTTCTTAAGCAACAGGGTCTTACCTTAGGCCTGGGGCAGGTATTCAAGAACTTTGATAGACGTCTGTCACATTTTGGGCATCTTGTGTGTCTCTGTGATCAACTGCTCAGTGTGGGAAGGAACCAATAACTGGGACAGGGAGAGGCAGGTCTGAGCAATTATTCTTGAAGTTAGGCTTCCTCCCTTTCTATTCATGGCCCCTCGTACCAGGTGGTGCCTTCAGATTGCTCAGGAGCTTACTGTATGAAAGCTAGGGTTTTATGGTGTCAATTCATTATTAGTTTAGTTTTTTGTATGAGTCTCCCCCTTCCTCTGATTCTCCCCCCCCTCAATTTTTCCCATTCCCTTTTTCCAGTCTCTCCATTCACTGACAGATTTTCTTAATGCTCCGGTTTCACATGGTTAGGAACCACATATGAGGGAGAATATGTGCCACTAGGCTCTCTGTTCTTGTGTGAGGTTGCTAAAAATGATCTGCTCCAAGTCCGACCATTTTTCTATAAATGTCATTATGTCATTTTTCCTTTCAGCTGCATAGAATTCCATAGTGTATGTGTACCACAACTTTGATATCCATTCATCCAGTGATGAGCATTTGGGTTGATTCAAATCCTTAGCTTTTATTAATTGAGATGCTATAAACATGGCTGAACAAATGTCTCCGTGATGAGATGAGAAATCTTGAGGGTAGGTGCCTAATAGAGTGAAAGCTGGGTCGTCTGGTAGCTCTATATCCATCATGTTCAGGAGCCTCCACAATACTTTCTAGTGATTGTATAAGTTTGCATTCCCACCAGCAGTGAATGAGGGTCCCTTTTTCCCCCACATCCTCGCCAGCATCTATTGTTGGTAGATTTTTTAATGATTGCTATTCTGACTGGAGTGAGGTGGAATCTCATGGTTGAGTGGCAAACACTTTACCTCCTGAGCAATCTTTTTAATCTCCCTTTTCTTTTGTTAATCTTTATGGTTTTGCAGCTTTCTAAATATTAGCATTAAACATTGGCTACTTTATGTTCAGGAAAACTCAAAATGGATAGAATCATTTACCTTCTGAGAGTCAGTGGGGAATCTTTATTCAGTTGCGTTCTCAGAATCACACTCTTCTCATCAAGAGAAAAATTAGTGATAAAAGGTACGCATTCTGAACTTCGGTAATAGTCAAACACAAAGCCCATTAATACTACATAAACAGAGTATCTATACCAACATTGTAGAATGGAATTTGTTGATTTTGTTTATAAAAATATACATGAATCAGAATCAAGCTCTATATTTAATAGAGTTGATCTCCAAGATAATCAGAAAAGAGTTTATCTTACCAATGATAGGTCCCATGAGTATACACGGTGTGTGGGAAATTAAATATCTTCACAAATTGATGATTACTTTCTTGGGTGGCAAAACAAAGAAAATACTTTCTAGGTTCTCTCATTAAGCCTACTTAGACTGTTTTTGAAGAAGAAATTTTGGTAAGAGAAAGCATTACCTTATGAGCCCTCTCTAGCTTTAGAAAACAAGGTTTTTCATAACATATGTAGCACAAAAGCAGTGGTTTTAAATTTACTCTTATTTTCACAGTACAATCCACTGATTTCCATAATTAACACTGTAATGATTTGATTAGGATCAGTTTTGTAGGATCATTAGCCACTCTGGGTTTCTTCTCACTTCATTAACTAGCAAACTCAGCTCAGACTATCAATAATAACCAGTTTCTCATGGTCTGCTGCTCAATATTACCACGTTTTCAGTGTTATGAAGCTATTTTCATTAGAGAATGAATGATTTTTCTACTTTTCTCTCTTGTAACACATGTCAGGTTCACATTAAAATATATGTCTACATCATCCAGGTTCTGATCACTTATTGCACATTCCATGGACGTATATTTAGAGATGATTTTATACTGCTAAATACAAACTTTTTTCTTTTAAATGTGTTTGGGACAATAACTTATTTCTGTGATATTTGCTTTTAAAAAAGAAAATAATTTAAGGAGAGTGTGTGATAAATAATTAATATGCATACCACAAAGGTAAACAGGTCACTCAAAAACTAGAAAACAAAGCAAAACAAGACAAAAAAATGATTTTTTTCTTTTTCATCACTTTATTTTGAGTCAGAAAGTGCTGAAATCAATTGGTTTATGAACACATAGATATGGCCCACCATGCAGGGTCATTAAGGGGGAAATTATGCTGAATTCATTTTCCTCCCGATATTTCAATTAGGTATAATTTGATTTAAAAATAATGAAGGGACAACCTCTAAGACAATGAATCTCTAACATTTTTAAAGTCAACACATAAAATACAGCTTGCCCTCTCTCTCTCTCTCTTTCTCTCTCTCTCTCTCTCTCTCTCTCTCTCTCTCTCTCTCTCTCTCTCTCTCTCTCTC
>PVHP010020048.1:0-18038 GCA_004024765.1 Zapus hudsonius
TCTAAAGGGCGCTAGAGGAAATGGAGTTGCTTCCAATGCAGGGATGCTGGTTCCCTGCAGGTGGCACAGTCGCAGTCTGCCCAGCAGCTCTCTGTTTGCTCAAGTGTGGCTCAGACCAGCCTCCTGGGGCACCAATCCTGCAAAACGAGTCTGAGAACCAGCGAGCTCGCAGGTAGGAGGGTGCAGCAGGGCGCTAAAAATAACAAGAACACCGACACCAAGGCGACCAGGCGGCCTCAGCTGGGGCCACGCCTGGCAGTGTCTGTTGGGGTGACCCTGCACCCACCCACTGGCGCTGAAGCTGTGTCCACAGAGTGAATGCTCACATTAGCTTCCTGAAGGTCAGGGAACAGCGGTGACCACTGTCCTGCCTTGACCCCCTCCGGAGCCAGGGACGTCCTGCCATGAGTCTGACCAAGGAGGCTATGAGGATAAAATGTTGGGAGAGCGGCTGGTCAGCCGGCTTGGCCAGAAAGGGCTGTGGAGGCCACGAGCCCAGGGAGTCCACCTGCCACTCCATCTCTGCAGCACTTGGGACTGCCTCCTAGGAGCTGGGCTCTTCACCTACCTCCCTCCACTTTTTGTTGTTGTTTAGTTGGTTTTTGGCTTTTTGGTTTTTGGAGGCAGGGTCTCGCTCTAGTCCAGCCTGTCCTAGAATTCACTCTGTAGTCTCAGGGTGGCCTCGAACTCATGGCAATCCTCCTACTCTGACTCTCCATTGCTGGGATTAAAGACCACCACACCCTCTTTACATCCCTCGGGCTCACAACACCTCCCTTCCATTACTCTTACTCCTTGAAATCAAATTTGCGAATTTCTGAACCTGGTGGAGCTCATGCCTATCATAATGGAGGGAGCCCAGGCACTGGAGGGCAAGCAAGCTGTGATTTAATTACTGCATGTGTTGTCTGTGGATCTGCCACCTGAGAACCCCACGGAGAACCTGTTCACCAGTCACTGTGACCCAGCAGAGGTAGTTAGCTTCTTTCTTAAGATGCCAGCCTTTTCTCAGGGAAGGTCACAGTTTTCCTCTGGAGAAGGATCAGGAGAGTCACTTCTTCACAGACCTATTTTCTTCAGTACTGTCCTCTCCTGAAATTTCCAGACTGAAGATGGAGCCCATTGCTTTCCCTTCAACTGTGACCACTTCTTTTGGCTTCCAGACACTGTATAATCCTCACCGAGAACCTTTCAGCAAGAGAGGGCCAGAGGGGAAGTGCCAAGCACAAGCTGATGCCTGTGTGAGCTTCTGTCCTGGCCTGGCTGTCCCCCTCCGTCCAGGGTTTGAGAAAAGAACTAGGGATGCACACTGGGCATGCGCCACAACCAGGCACTGATCTAGTGCCCAAGGCCAGGTCTTGCTTGACACACATGTTCTTTCTTCCACAGAAAAGTGGGCTCCTTGAACCCTTGGGAAGTCCTTAGGTGGGTTTCTGGGATTGTATGGTGGTCGTGGGGATTGTAGGTGAAGCACTTCCTGCTAGATTGGATCTGCATAATCAATGGTCGATTTTACGTAAACATCGTATCTTGCTTGGGGTTTCAACTGATGATCAAAGAAAGTAATTTTAAACATTATTGTAGGGCTGGGGAGATGGTCCAGGCTCACCTCGAAAAGCCTGTTGGCCCAGATTCAATTCCCGAGTACCCACATAAAGCCTGATGCACAAAGTGGAACATGCCCCTGAGGTTGCTTGCAGTGGCAAGAGACTGGTGAACCCATTTTATTCTTTCACCCCTTACAAATTAATTAATTAATTAAAAAATTAAAAATCATTGCAAAAAGCACATTTTCCATAATTTCTATTCCAATGAAAAAAAGGTAAGGCAGACCTGGTGGAATGGCATGGTTTGTGAAATCTCAGCACTTGGGACTAGAGGCAGGAGGATCAGAAATTTAAAGCCAGGTTTGAGGGCAGCCCAGGCCACATGAGATCCTGGCTCAAAAAACAAAAGCAAAAAGAAGTTGCATAAATCTTATGTATACAACTGGATAAACTAATTGTCACAAAGGTAACACCAGTGAGCATTTTTGAGTTGTTTACCATAGCTATATGTAGTCCCTGCAGGATACTAAACAATACACAATTATTTTCCGAAAGGGTATTAATGAAAGGGCTCTGTAAAATACTTGGACTATTTGTAAAAAATAAAATGTTCACATATCCAAGTTTTAATTATACAATAACAAATTCTTGGATCACATATACCTTTGGACAAGACTCCTTGGGAAAGACTAAAACATTTGTAGGAACTGAGGGAAGAATGGGAGAATTTCAGTAGCTGGTTCAAAGTTGACATGTAATTGGGAAACCACAATGGTAGTCAGCAGTGTGAGACTGAATATGCCTTGCTTCCAAATTTACCCTTTAGTGACACCCCATTCTTGTCCAGGTCACACTATTCATACATACCACAATTGAAAGAGAAAGAAAAGGATGTGTGAGTTGGGAACACAGATGTTCCAGAGTTTTAATCTATTCACACACACTCAAAGACTTTTTTCCAAACAGTATGTCTGCTGTAGAATGAGGCAGGCGCCCCTGACATGTTTCCGGAGAAGACCTAAAACAGGCAGGAACTAAACATCTTCACTATGTGCCAAGTCCATTTAACCCTACTTTAGAACAGAAAGGACTTACATATGCCACTCATGTGTTATCTATGTGAAGTTATGAACACAGTCTTCTCGTGTGTCTGATATCACTGGGGCGCTAATTAAAATTCACTGTCCACTTTTGATGCTATAGTTTGAAGATTTTTTAAAAGGACCATATTCCAGAAAGAAAAAAGACAATAATTTAAGGTACAGGGAATAGAAATTGTATTATCATTTCTTTTTATTTTCCTTCCTGTTTTCCTCCCTTCCTTCCTTCCTCCTTCCCTCTTTCCTTCCTTCTTTCCTCCCTTTTTCCTTCCCTCCCTCCTTCCCTTCCTTCCTTCCCTCTCTCTTTCTTTCTGTTTCTTTTGATGGTGGTGGGAATCAACCCAGAGCCTGGTGCATTTCAGGCAAGCACTTAAGTTGCACGCCAAGCCCCAATTATTTAACTTGACTGGAGTGTATATATAAAGCGTTGACAAAAAGTCTCAAATGTTTGAAGAAGAAATAACTTGCACAACTGGATTAAAATTTGGGGTGGGGGCAATATAGCCCAGTCCATGCCTGGCACATACAAGGCCCTGGATATAAGCCCCATTGACAAAATAAAGAAATAAACTTTAGATCAGACAAAGGAAATGATCTTACGTTTTAAAAGGAAGAGAGGTTCAGGAATCAGGAAAAGGGACATGGAAAATGTTTGAAACATCAGTGACTTCTATCACTTCCTTGTTTTCAGTAGGCTTGACTGACAGTTATGAATGAACTTCACAGAGTGTATTCATGGTCACATTTGAATTTAGTGAAGGCTATTCATGAGCCCTTAGTCAGCAAACACCTGAAACATCTGTAGTACCAGAGGCAATAATGTCAGTGTGAGATATGAGCCCTTCCTTTATAAGTTTATCAGGAACTCTTTTCTTTTTATTCTAACTTAGTAACTTATTCTAAAAATTAATAGGTTTCATGGTGACATTTACATACAGGCATATTTCCTGTCACAAACTTTAAATCAATCTCCATGCCAAAGTGTCTCTTTCCATTCTACTTTGTTCACTTAATCATTATCTCAGAAGAAATAATAATATCTAATATTTATTGAACCCTGTTTTTTCTGCCATTTTATCAAATTAACTCATTTAGTGCTTAAAAGAACATTATGAAATGAAAATCATTCTCAGGTTAGAAGTGAGGAAACCAGGGCACTGGAGGGGAAAAAAATCTGACTGTGATTTAACTGCTAGATATGTTGTCTGGGGATCCCAGGGCCTGAGAAACTAGTGAAGAGCCTGTTCCATCATCGCACATTACAGTGAGGACATGTTGACCCAGCAGAGGTAATTGGCTTCTTTCGTAAGATCACAACCTTTTTCTCAGGGAAGGTCATAGAGCAGCTTGCCCTAGGGTGGGCTCTATATGTGAAGAGTTTCATTCCATTCTGTCATCTGAGAACCTGGAGAGAACCCTGTATGCCCATAATCCCAGCACTTGGGAGGCTGAGGCAGAAGAAACTACCACAAGTTCAACACTAGTGAATTTTAGGCTAGCCTAGGCTACAGAATGAGATTCTATCTCAGTTTTAAAAAATGAACATGGGTAGATCTCTGGAAATTCCCTGGACCAATGATTTCAGCAAGCCAGGCTGGAGCTGCAGCTGGTGTGTTGGCCTGAGGAGACCCTTTAGGGCAAGTTTTGTTTAACTGGAAGCTGTGACCACAGGAATCTATGCAAGGCATGTGGAGGAGGAGGCAGAATGACCTGGTCTGGATTTTGGGTCCAGCACTTCCTAGCTCTGTGACCTTCAGCAACTTATGCAACCTCTGTAAATTTCAAGTTGTCATCTGAGGAAGACTGACTTGATGAGGCTTGTTATGAGGGGTAGAGAGCAGTGAAAACATGTGGCCAATATCCATAAGGGAAACACTAGTCGTCTAGGTTAATTCTAAGACCACCTAAGTGATATGTCTTAGTGTTTCACAAGAGTTAGCCAAGATGCTGGGAATTCCTTCCAAGTACTCTTCTGTAGTTTCAACTGACATGTAACAGCCAGAGCTTTCAAGATCTGATAGAGTTTTTAATCAGTGACCTAGTTTTAATCAGTGGTCTAGAATCAAGAATTACTCTGTCTATTGGGTTAGAAATCATTTTGCCTGTGTAAACTGATTTGATTTGTTCTGAAAAAGAAACTATATTTATATCAGATAGATATAGATCGACATAGATATTTTCTGAACACACATTCACATTGTTAACTGTCATCATTAACAGTTTATAAAGTTTCCATGAAGTACACTGCTTATTTAATGTTAATAATATCTTAATATCTATTTTTAATGGGATTTATCAGCCCTGAAGCTGCAAGTGAAACAACTTTAACACAGTAATTATCACTGGCCAAGCATGGTGATACATGCCTATAATCCCAACAGTCTAATGGTTAAGGCAGGAGAATCATGAGTTCAAAGCCAGCCTGGGCTATATAATGAGCACCAAGCCAGTCTGGGCTACACGGTGATATGCTGTTTAAAAAAAAAGAAAAAGGAAAAAAGAAAGAGTAATCCACTGTTTGGCATAAGTGAGAGGGGAGGAGGAAGAGGAGGAGAAAAGCCAGGTGAGTAGGTAAGAGTCCTTTGCTAACAGGAGGTTTGCACCCACCCAAAACAAGAGGTCTTACAGTTATCCTGAAAAATGGCAGCTGAGTTTCCTAAACATCCATATCAGGTTTGAACAAGGTATGTCAGGTGGCTTAATTAGGCACTTCCAGACTGAGTTTTGTAGACTCATAGGTGGACCAATGACTACTTTATTGTCTGGGTTTCAGCAAAGGGAGATAATATCTGCCATCTGAAAATATTTGGGACTAAAATAAACAACACTTAGAGTAAAAGCAAAAGCTTTGTTTTAAAGAGTGTATCATTTTGCTTCTGAATTTAAATATGAAGGAACACACTCCATGCACGGTTGGAGCTAACATGATTGACTTGGGGCTTTCAGTGAACACTAGATCTGCCCTAGCACTTGCTAAGAGAACACAGTGCCTGATGCCCCTGGAGAGACATGAGTAAGTATGTAATGGAGTTTTAATTTTGTGTTGTTATTTTAAATAAGTAATTGTAATTCTGGCTGTGTTAGAAGCTGTTGGTATTTTCAGTCATCATTCCTGGCTGCTGGTACTGCACCTGCCTCTTATAGGAAGAAGACTCAGCCTTGGTTTCTACGAAGGAAGGTGGCTGTTTACTAAAATTACAATAAAACTGTCAAATCAATTTCTAATTGAAAGGTAGCATAGAGATTATTTGACTTAATCCTTACTTTATGGCATTAAAAAAAAAAAACACCAAAAAACCTGATACTCATAGTAGTGAAAGGCCTTGGCCAAGGGCATACAGCCTGTTTCTGTTACATAATGCAAAAGACCTCCTTGGGCCTGAAAAAGATACTGTACTCTGGCCTGCTCAGTCATTGTTTCTTAAATCTCAGACGCTACTCCACCCTTTGTAATCTCTGTTCCACAGATTACAGGAAGGAGTTCCTGTTCTCCATTTCTGAAGGTGTGTAAATATAAAAATTAGATGAACTACCCCCAATGCCTGTTTCTACAAAGGCTTTGCAGAGACCAGGAAATATAATGTCCATCCCAGAGAATAGAAATCCAGGACCGGAAGTGGCCAGTCCTCCAGCCCTTCCCCATCTACCTGGAGCTCAAGGCTGTGAGCCTCAACCCTGCCCTGCAGTTTAGCTAAGGACTGAGGAGCAGAGGCTGTGATTTACTTCAGGGCTTTGGGCAAGAGTCTTTAACCCGGAGGCCCTTCCCCTTCCTTGTTTGTAAAACAGAGATGAGGCTGATATGTCCTCACAGGTCCATCTCCGGCTGTGTTCCAAATCAGTTCCTGTTTGGGAAGGTTTAACCTCAACCACATCCCACCTCCCTGCGAATGTGAGGGCTTTTTTTGTTTGTTTTGTTTTTCGAGGTAGGGTCTCGCTCTAGTCTAGGCTGACCTGGAATTCACTATGTAGTCTCAGGGTGGCCTTGAACTCATGGTGATCCTCCTACCTCTGCCTCCTGAGTGCTGGGATTAAAGGCGTGCGCCACCACGCCTGGCTCCTCATCCTCTTTAAAAACAGACCAAAAGACGTCGTTTCTTTTCTCCATGTGGCCTAAAAGTCTTGTTGCTTTGGGGGTCAGTACCTTCTTGGACTGCTCAATGGCTAAGGTTAAGGAGTCTTAGGTATAAAGCAAGCAAGCAAACAGAAATAGCAAAAATAACTGTTGTGGAAGTTTTTAAGAGAGCTATTAACACACGTTTCTAATTGTTAAAACATAGCCACCCTCATGTCTGTGAGCCATCCGAAGCGATGGAAGGCAGCCTGCTTGATAGGGTTGTTTCTGAGGGTCATTACCAAAGTCTTCCACAAGAAGCTCTTCAAAAATGTTTTGAAAGGAACCTCAACTCTAATGGCTGAAGAAGATCTCTCTCAGGCACACAACTCTGTTCACAGCCTGTTTCTCAACGTTTGGAAATCCTTTAACAGTTTATGGAAGGCCACCCTTTAAACCAATCCAACAGCTCCGTTCTCCTAACCTGATTTTAGAGGTGTTTCATTATCTCTAATTACTCGGGGTAAATGGTGATTACTCAGTGTTTTAATCATCAGTTTGGGCAGCAGTTACTCTAAACTCAGGGAAGCCCAGACTCCCATGGGTATTTTTGGAAGGTACAGCGACTAGTCGGTGCACGCTTTCTAGTACCTCTGCACGTGGTCCCCAGGTGAGCCCGAGCTGCAGGCTGCGCTGCCGCTGCCCTGGCGGGCGGGCGGCATCCGTGGGCTGGGGCTCCGCCGGGCTTCCGGGACCCGGGCCTGCGGGGCCGGGCGGCTGGGTGGGAGGATGTGGGCGGGGCTCCCCATCCCCAGCCTGGGAGAGGAGAAGAAGGGAGGGGCTGCTGGGGAAGAGGAGGAGGAGAAAAGAAAGGAAGAAAGAGAGGGAGGGAAAGAAAAGGAAAGAGTAGATAGATGCAGGAGGGTGGGAAGGAAGGAACGCACAGCCAGGCCCAGAAGCTTGGTGGGTTTTGCATCCGAATCGAGGGACCCGATCCTGACCGGTCTGAGTTTGTCGCCTCTGTCCCCGATGGGATTCCTGTCCGAGCCGTCTCAAGCCTGCAGCGACGCAGTCCCCGGCCCCTGCGCGGGTCACTGCAGCCGTCCAGAGGTCTCCAGAAGCTGCTGCTGGTGAACCCGCTGATGCTGCTGGGACCTATGGTGAGCGAGGCTCCCTGGACAGGGGCGCTAACCCGAGGGCCACTGGCTCATCCTCCCTAGGAGCAAGGGTGGGGGTGCTCAGCCTGTAACTGAGTCCATAGGTAGCTATTCCTCCCTCCCCGACGTCGGTGCCGGAGGTGGGAATAGTGGCACTGAAAAAACATCTCACCATAAATATGCCACTACTCAAGCCACTTTCTTCTCTGTTCTGTAGCTCCTGGAGATTTGCACTTTGGAGAGGCGCAGGACCAGGGAGGCGGGAAAGACAGAAGACTTTTGGGGAGATTGTTGAGAAGGACTGAGGGTTTTGATGGCAGTTAGGGTGTCCGGACGGGAAGGGTGGGAGAGGTAGGGGTAGGCTGTGACTCCCACAGAGTCAGGGGGCTGAGGGACAGCGACGTGGGGAGAGAGCACCCAGCCAACGCCGGCCCTGCTGTGCTCTGGAGCGCGCGCCTCTGGAGGGACTGTCACCCCCCTGGTCCTGGCGCCCTGCAGAGCTTGGAAATTGCAGCTGCAGGGCCCGCCTTCGCCTACTTCTTCAACAAGTATTTTCTTAGACGGGAGGCTCTCCAGTCTATCTTTTTTTTTTTGGGGGGGGGGTAAGTTCTATGGTCAGGATGCCCAAAAGGCTTCTAGAACACATCCTCCCTACATGGTGTGTCCTGTCGGAGTCGCTGGCAGGATCGAGATCAATGAGGCGCTTCTTGCCCTCCGCTCCGGGAACCGACGGGAAAGGGTCGGGGATTGCTGGATTCCTGTAAACCTCTCCCCACCCTAGGGCGATCGGGGCTTCAGATACCTCCGGCCTTAGGCTTTGGTGGATCTTTTTTTTTTTTTTTAAATCACGGTTTATGAGTCGAAGGTTTTGTGAGACGTTTAAACTTCCTAAGGAATACGTGGTAAACTAAGGCTAGATCTAGATAAATTTTGGAGTTGAGAAAAGATTCGGAAAGGAAAGCGAGACACCTCCACCACGAGAGGCTTTCTCCTCCCAAGAAAAAGTTCTCGAGATGAAAGTTCTCTTCGGTCTTTATCTTTATTATTATTATTAAAAATCGGACCAAACAAGCGTAATTAGAGACAAGTCCTGTGTATTGGAAATTAAAACAATTCCCTTTACGCATTCCCTTGGTTTGGGTGCTGCGAGCGAGCGCTCCTGCCGCCGCCCAGGGGCGGAGGATTGTCCCAGGTCCCCAGCGCCCGCCCCTTCCAAGGTCCCCGGTGCCAGGCGTGCACCAGCCACCCGCGCGTCTGTCTGCTTTCCCCACTTCAAACAACAAACATACAAACAAAAATAACAGCCCCAGTACTAGGCTATCCAGGGTCTTCTGCCACAAGGACTGATCCAGACGGCCCACGGAGGAGGATATCCAGCTGATTGGGGATGGGGAGGGGGGGCATTGGGGATAACAACTCATTGTTTGCCCACTGAATAATGTAACTCATTATGGACAATAAACATATATTTAAGACTTAAAAAAATAACAGCCCCGTGGCACAGCACAGCCCTGGTCAGGAAAGGCGTAATTGGCTCCCAAAGCGGCTCTTCCCTGGCTCACGCGGACTGTCGCGCAGGGGCGCCCGCGGCCTCCTCTCCGAGACCCACCGCGTCCGATGGCGCCGGGCAGCCGCAGGCACCGGGCAAGGCGGACAGGAACCGCACCGTCCTTTACGCTTCTTTCTCAAAGGTTTCCCGAAGTGCACCCCCACCCCTTAAAAAACTTTGTTGGATTGGGGTGGGAGCATAGTATGGAGGCCAACTGGAGCCCTGGATCCCCAAACATCCAAGGCAGTCCGGGAAGAACTTCAGGAAACGGAGGCGGGCTGCTGAGGGCTCTGGGGCGACAGTCTTGGACTTTGGTCCTGGGAGTGACTCCGCGCTTGCTCTGGTTTCGATCAGCCCTGAGCGTGCGGCATCTTCGGTTAGCCAGGTCACCCCAGTCATTGCTGAGCTGTGGGTTAGTGGAAACTCTGGACGGAATCTTTGCTTGGACTATGCAGCTGGTGCAAAGTTGGAAGGGGTGGGGGAGGGAAATGGCGGTGCTTGTTGGGACGGGGGTGGGGGTGTTAAAAAAATAAGCCAAAGCAAAGGGGCAGCGGACACAGACACTCTCAGAGGTCGAGAGCAGGCCGAAAGCTGTTCCTGGTTTCCTGGACTCCTGGAAACATGTTGGGATTGTCTTACTGAGCCAGGTCGGAGTTGTAAAACCTTGGCGACATTAAGCCCAGAAAAAATGTGGTGCGCCCTTTCTACGATGACGCCTCTTTCTGAATGTGCCAGGGGCTAGGAGCCCAGGCGCCCGCCGATCGTTTTCAGGAGGGTCTGCTCGGCTGGCGGGGGGGGGGGGTGAGACCACCGAGGCCAACCTGCGGGGATGCTGTGTGATGGTACTGGGAGAAAACCTTCCCAGATCAGAAGCCGCTCCTCTAACTTTCCCACCGCGACCCCACGGCTCCGGGCCGCATTCGGTACAGGGTCAGCCACTTCTGGCTGGGACCTAGATGGGCTGAACAGCCCGGGTCGTCACGTCGGTACGGGGGTACACATTCGCCCTGGGTTGGCTGCCCAGGGCTAGGAGCTCTGCCTGGCCTTTCGGAGACCCGAGGTGAGCGGGTGCGCTTTGGTGGGTGTGCAAGATCTGTAAGCGCCTTCCCTTTCACGCGCTTGTCGCCGGTCAGGCTTGGGGCCCGTCCCGGCTCCTGGCCCCACGGGAGCGGTGGCGGTGTGGCGCTGGCCAGCGCAGCCCCAGCTCCTCCGGCTCCACGTAGCTAACCGGAGGCGCGCGGCAGGTAGCGGACGGCTCTGGGTCCCCTGCGCGCTGCGCTCTTCGCCCGGGTCCCCGGCGGAGGGCTCCGCGGAGCGCGGTGGGGACTCCTCCCCGGCCGCAGAAGCTCCGGCGGCGGGCGCGGAGGTTGGCCTGGTCGGAGGGGCGGGACCCCGCGGCGGAGGGACGGGCGGGCTTCTCCGGGAGCGGGGCGGGGCCTCTGTCCACGTGACCTCGAGGGGCTGGAAGAAAAACAGAGCCTGTCTGCGCCCGAGTCTCATTATATTCAAATATTCATTTTAGGAGCCATTCCGTAGTGCCATTCCGAGCAACGCACTGCCGCAGCTTCTCTGAGCCTTTCCAGCAAGTTTGTTCAAGATTGGCTGTCAAGAATCATGGACTGTTATTATATGCCTTGTTTTCTGTCAGTGAGTAGACACCTCTTCCTTTTCCCCCTCCCCGGATTTCACTCTTCATCGTCCTCCCCATCCCCGGTCGCTGTCTGTCCCTTCCACCGCGCCTCCCTGCCAGCGCCCACCCTCCTCTCTCTGGCATCGCTGTCGCTCTCCCCCTGATCCCCAAGTCTACCGAGCTTCTAGCGCCCACTCGTTTTCTCAGATCCGCTGCTTTGCTAGAAAAGGGGGCGCCAGGTGACCAAAGTGATGAGAAGTCTGAGCTTGGGGTGGTACCCTGAGGGCTAACCTCCACTTTCCGGGTCTCACGTGCCTAGGAAGCGCCCAGGGCCCTTGGGCGCGTTCCCAGACTCATGTCAAAGTCAGACTTCGCTTTGGAATCATCCCTCACCCGTGCTCTGGGAGAGAGTGAGTGAGCCGCTACGAACTGATGCTTTTCTCTTTTAATTTATCGGTCACTTCCCACTCATCGGCCCCAATGAAATAAACCATAAAACCACCCAAGCCGTCCCCAGGCTCCTCTCTCGGCCGCTGAGCCCTGCGCCCGGTCTTCGCTCCTTCTCTCTCCCTGCCTCGCGCTCCCAACCAGCTGGAAGCTGTGGACGCGGGGCTCCAGGGCGGAGGAAGAAGGGAGGTTGGAGGAAGAGAGGAGAGGCTGAAGGTCTAAGGGGAGAGCAGCGGCTTTAATTCTCCCTCCCCCACCCTTTTTTACCCCCTCAATGTTAACTGCTTATCCTTGGAGAAGCCACGCTGAGATCATGGCTCAGATAGCAGTTGGGACAAAAAAAGATTAACAGGATGAAGGCTATCTGATTTGGGGTTATTTGACTGTAAACAAGTTAGACCAAGTAATTACAGGGCAATTCTTACTTTCAGGCCGTGCATAGCTGCAGCTGGTGTGTATGTGTGTGTGGGGGGGGTGGTAAGGGAAGAAAACACAAACTTGATCTTTCTGACCTGTTTTACATCGTGACCCTCCATGACTAGCCCTATATGCACACGCGGAGACATCTCTCTTTCTCGCTATTTATTGGTGTTTATTTATTCTTTAACCTTCTGCCTCCCTCCCCCTTCCCCAGAGACACCATGATTCCTGGTAACCGAATGCTGATGGTCGTTTTATTATGCCAAGTCCTGCTAGGAGGCGCGAGCCATGCTAGTTTGATACCTGAGACGGGGAAGAAAAAAGTCGCCGAGATTCAGGGCCACGCGGGAGGACGCCGCTCAGGGCAGAGCCATGAACTCCTGCGGGACTTCGAGGCGACACTTCTGCAGATGTTCGGGCTGCGCCGTCGCCCGCAGCCCAGCAAGAGCACAGTCATCCCGGATTACATGCGGGATCTCTACCGGCTCCAGTCTGGGGAGGAGGAGGAGGAAGAGCGTATCCAGGGCTCGGGTCTGGAGTACCCCGAGCGCCCAGCCAGCCGGGCCAACACCGTGAGGAGCTTCCATCACGAAGGTCAGTCCCTGCTCCCCCGCTTTGGATCGGTGGGAGAGGGCAGGCTGGGGGGGTGCGGAGGGTCTGTCTGGGAAAGGGGAGTCCTGGAGGCAGAGAAGGACCAGGCTTCTTACCTCCAGGAATTTCCAGAGCTGAGGCTGAACTACTTTCTGGAGATCAAGGGGGGGAGAAGGGAAGGGGGGCAAGAGGGAATGACGCCACTCAGCAGTGGGCTAGCCCCAGAGGTGTGTTTTTAGCTATATCAAAGACTTTTCTGCCCGTTTTTGTTCAAAGCACCTACTGAATTTAATATTACAGCTGCGTGTTTGTCAGGTTTATTCAATAGGGGCCTTGTAATCCGATCCGAATGTTTCCTAGCGGATGTTTCTTTTCCAAAGTAAATCTGAGTTATTAATCCACCAGCATCATTATGTGTTGGAATTTATTTTCCCCTCTGTAACATGATCAACAAGCCACGCTCTGTGCTTTCAAGATCGCTGGGGAAATGCTTAGTAACAGACTGGAAAGTGGGCAAGGGGAAGGGGTGGCTGCATGCGAATTTCCTCAGACCTCTGCTCTGTAGGCCCCTCTTCTTCTTTACAACCGCTTGTAAAGAAAACTGTGTACACAAAGCCAAGAGGGGGTCTTAAAGGGTGCGTCTGTAGAGGGAGGGTGGTGGGGTAAGGAGTTGACACATGGAAATTATTAGGCATATAAAGGAGGTTGGGAGATACTTTCTGTCTTTGGTGTTTAACAAATGCTAGCTGAGCTTTGCTGGTTTGCTAACTTCTCTGTTCCTTCATATAAAAGGCACACTTCCTCCCCACCTTTGACTATAGAAGTAGAAGTCACAACACTTCCGCCCACTTCAGTTATTTCTTGACTTTTCCAACTTACAAAAAGAAGCTCATGTACTTCTTTCTTCTTTCTCCCTTTCCTTCTTGATTGTGCCCAGAACATCTGGAGAACATCCCAGGGACCATTGAGAACTCTGCTTTTCGTTTCTTCTTCAACCTCAGCAGCATCCCAGAACAGGAGGTGATCTCCTCTGCAGAGCTCCGGCTTTTTCGGGAGCAGGTGGACCAGGGCCCTGACTGGGAATGGGGCTTCCACCGTATAAACATTTATGAGGTTATGAAGCCCCCAGCAGAAACAGTGCCTGGGCACCTCATCACACGACTACTGGACACTAGACTGGTCCACCACAATGTGACACGGTGGGAAACTTTTGATGTGAGCCCTGCGGTCCTTCGCTGGACCCTGGAGAAGCAGCCCAACTATGGGCTGGCCATTGAGGTGACTCACCTCCATCAGACACGGACCCACCAGGGCCAGCATGTCAGGATTAGCCGATCGTTACCTCAAGGGAGTGGGGATTGGGCCCAGCTTCGGCCTCTCCTGGTCACTTTTGGCCATGATGGCCGGGGCCATGCCTTGACCCGACGCCGGAGGGCCAAGCGTAGCCCCAAGCATCACCCACAACGGCCCAGGAAGAAGAATAAGAACTGCCGGCGCCATTCGCTCTATGTGGACTTCAGCGATGTGGGCTGGAACGACTGGATTGTGGCACCACCAGGCTACCAAGCCTTCTACTGCCATGGAGACTGCCCCTTCCCCTTGGCGGACCACCTCAACTCCACCAACCATGCCATAGTACAGACCCTGGTCAACTCTGTCAATTCCAGTATCCCAAAGGCCTGTTGTGTACCCACCGAACTGAGTGCCATCTCCATGCTGTACCTGGATGAGTATGACAAGGTGGTACTGAAGAATTATCAGGAGATGGTGGTGGAAGGGTGTGGGTGCCGCTGAGATGAGTTGGTCCTGGAAGACACACACACACACACACACACACACACACACACACACACACACACACACACACACAGACTGCTTCCTTATAGCTGAACTTTTATCTTAAAAAAAAAGGAAAAAAACCTAAACATTCACCTTGACCTTATTTATGACCTTTATGTGCAAGTGTTTTGACCCTATTGATCATATATTTTGACAAAATATATTTATAACTACATATTAAAAGAAAAATAAAATGAGTCAATTATTTTAAAGGTAAACTATGTTTTTTTTTTCCTTTTTCTCTCTTTGTTTCTTCCCATCTCTTCTGTCAAGGTGGGATGGATGGGGGCAGAAGGTGGAGGTGTGTTCAATGACAGGAGCAGGAGCAAAGTGATGTCTGGAGAGATGCTAATTGCCAGGAATTGTTTTCCATTTCTATTTAATGTTAACAAGGACGCGCATCCTCTCCCATCTGGATGACACATGCCTTGCAGAAACAGTGGGATGAAAGGAATGGGTCAGATGAAAGACTCAGTTCTGAGCTTCTTAGATCTGTTTTTGCTCACCTGTTGGGGGCGTGTCTCAGCCGAGTGTGATGGAGAAGTCTCAATTGAAGAAATTGATTCCCTCCTCTGCCTTAATGTGGAGGTAGCAGCTGAGGTAGGCAGCATCTTTTTTTTTTTTTTTCAGAACCAGAACCACCACACATATTAATGAAGGTGCCTGTGTGTGTTTCCTCTGAATGGATTTTTCCCTTTCTTTTTGTTTTTGAGAAATGGGTTTTATAAAAAAGAAAAAGCAAACAAAAAACAAATAATGAGCCTTACGTTGGAAAAGTTTGATGACCACTCTTTTAAATGTACCACATGGTACACCACATAGCAGCATTCTCCAGTGGTTGTTCACTCTTTGTGCCTCATTCTTCACATGAAGGCTTTCCCCAAGTTCAGAATCCCAACATGGTGCTGCCAAGGGAGAGTTGGCAATGGGTTGAGTCAAGTCCAATGCCAGCCCTCTTCTCTGCAGCTTCCCCCAGGACCCTTCTATGGAGCTGAGCATAATATTATATGCCTGGTGGAACTCACATTGGGCAAGCAGTGCTTCATGGAGAAAGCTTAGGTTTGAACAACAGGGAAAAAAGATGTTACTGGGCTTGGATGTAGCCCAGTCTCTAGAGTGCTGAAGCCCCAGTATCTCATTAACTGGGCTGTGATTCTAGCACTCAGGAGGTAAAGGCAAGATTAAAAATTCAAGGTCATCCTCAACTATATATTTGAGTTTTAGGCAACCTGGGGTGTGTGCAATCTTATCTCAAAACAAACAGGCAAATAAAGATATTACTATGGTTGGAGGTGGGAGACTCCTTCAATTAAGGGAATCTTTCTGGAAGGATATGAGTGCCAGGGCTTATAGGGGCCAAAGGAAATCCTTTGTCTTTTCTCATCACCAGGAACTCAGTTAAGGTCTGCTCTGCTCATTTATGTGCTCATTCTCTCTAGTATGCTTGGATAGGTTTGAGGCAGAAGCAGAGGGGTTTTGGGGGAGTTCTTTGGGGAAGGGCCCACTCGCCCATAGGAGTGAGTCCATTTCTTCCTTCTAAGCAGGAGAGGCAATGGTTGTGTTGCTGTTGCAGGTGGTGTTTGTGTATCCAAAGATAATGTTTGTGAGGCATTTGTTTTCCTGTGGGTGATGTGTGCACACCCTTACAATGTTGGGCAGCTTTGCAGAGAGAGGCTATGGGGAGTGAGATTGGTGTAGCAGGACTCATTTTTGTTTTTAATTACTGAAGTCCTCCAGTCCTCCAAAAGGAGCCTCTTAGTGGAAACCAATAAAAATAGAAGTGGGGCAGTTGCCAAAGCCTCAGCTCCCTGGAGAGCACAGGTGGAGAGAGGAGATCAGAGCCCCAGGCAAAGGCAGCTAGACTCCAGGGTTCCTCCCAAGTCCTTGCAAAGAGGTATCCTTCCCTCCTGCTAGAGCCCCCCAGGTCTCTGCCCCTTTGATTAATGGTATGGAGTCTGAATAAATCATTTAGGGGAAGCCCATTATGGGTTCCCCTCAGGCAGCCTCATTTTGCATTGCTGAGTTTCCAGCAATGTTCTGAGACATCTGTCATGGAACCAAAGGGCGCTCCAGATCTCAATGATCCTGGCCTGGTGGCTGTCCAGTTCAGGTCACTTTCTAGCAAACACTCCCCTTGACTGCCTTCCCTTCCTTCTCTCTTGGCTGATTTTCAGGAATGGATAATGTTGTTTATTTGTTCAGCCAAATATTTGGTCTGGGGAATTTACCGTGAAATTCTGTGAATTGCATATACCTAGTTAACAAAATAGTCCCAGTACCACAAATGTTACTATGGAAAACAAGGTGCCAGGGCCAGCTTTAACCCTTTGAATTCTGTTTGAAAGCGTAGCGCTGAAGCCTGGGAAGAGAAGGCCTGGGCTGTGTGGAGATTGTCTAAGTTTGGCTTGATTAATTTATACGTGTGCTTTAGGCCCGGCCCAACACCTTAGGGAAGTTGCACTGTGGTTCTTGGCGTGGTTTTTGGATCTAACCTGCAATGGAGTCCCTTCATAGCCCTCCTTCCCCCACCCTGGTAATGTTCCCATCGCTTAGAGAAAGATGATGGAGAATTGCCCTTGAGGAGTTCAGTAAAACACTAACCACATCAGAAGAGCTGCCTGCTCTATCCCTGCCCAACCCTTAAACTTGGAGCTTAAGAATTTAAAAAAAAAAAAAAAAAGGAGGGGGAAACTCGTAGAACATTCCCCTGCTTTCGTTGCATAATTCGCTCAGAACCTGCCAGATGACCTGCTGACTTTGTTTTCTGTCTGTGTTCCACCCTCCCCTCCCCCTCCCATGGCTGCCAGGCAGCAACACACTGAGAGCACCTGGCAGGGCCACGGCTGGCAGACCCCAACACCACCCTGGGCTTTGGGCCTGACCCACTTCAAGACCCAGAGGCCAGCCAGGGCCTACACCTGGCTGCCTTGAGCCCCCCTTCCCAGGACTGCAGATTCAGGTCCCCCCACTCGAGCTGACCACGTGTCCAGCTCATCCACCCTCGGGGACAGCAGGCTCCTCGGGCATATTTAACGTGAAATGGGGTCAAATGGTCTCGGGGAGGTGTGGAGACTCGTGGGGGAGGGAAGGCACGTGGGTGGAGGGGGAGAAAGGTTGAGATCTTAAGGGGATGTCAGTGAGCCTCTCTTCCTGGAGTTCACTTTGCGCAGGCACATGAGGGTGGCTTGAACGAGAACAGAGAGGGCATTGGGAGTTGGGAACAAACCTGCAGACAGGATCAGCTGGTCTCAGCCTTGCGGAGACACCCAGAACCCAAGGGAACAGGAGAAGCCAAGTCCATAATACATAATGACAGCCCCTCAGCTGATGGCCTTCAGGCCTCTGGCTCAGTGACTCCCACAGGTGCCAGGCAGCTTCCCTTTCCAGGGTGAGCCCAGGCCAGGACCACAAAGCTTCCCAGAGGCCCAGGTGTGGGGACTATTTGCTCTCCATGATCCACTCTGCTTCAGCACAAAGCAAATGTTACACCCTTACAAATGCAAGAGCTAAACGCCAAAGCAGCACTAATGACCCTGCATTACTGGAGAACCTGAAGATTATTGGTGCGTCCCAGAGGACTTCAGGATCCCTGGTGGAGTGCCAATTAGATCGATCTCATGCACAGTTATACATAGGAGCCCAATTTGGAAAAGTATAATTGGAGATAAATTCCTAGTAGTTAGGAAGGTGGGCCAGGTGGGAGTGCA
>PVHP010020048.1:18138-31214 GCA_004024765.1 Zapus hudsonius
GAGAGAGAGAGAGAGAGAGAGAGAGAGAGAGAGAGAGAGAGAGAGAGAGAGAGAGAGAGAGAGAGAGAGATTTTGAAAAAGAAGCCAAAAGTTCAGGGTGCTGAATGTTTAGTCAATTTTTGAAAAAGAAATCCAACTACTTTTTTTTTTCACTGCAGAAGCCATTTGTCATTCATAAGACACTTAACATTAATGGAAGTAAGTTGGGTTGTCTTTGCTTTTCCTGGTTTCCAAATATTCTTTGAAACCCCTGACTAAAAATACAAATTTGTATTGCATGCTGCTCTGCTCTGATCACACAATTCAATTCAGAAACTATGAAGCTATAGAATTCATAAGTGTTTATTTAAAAAATGTGAAAAGGCATTCAGGGAAGAAAAGACAGGATGGACGAGATGGAAGAATAATGTGCTGAGTTGTGTTACTAATGAGAATTTCTGAAGCCCAGCTTTCAGTGTGTTTGCCAGATTCTTTGAAGGGATCCCACTGATGTATTTTAACTTTTTATAACATAATTTCCACCAAAAAATTTTAGAATAATAATGATCCCTTACCTCAAATCCTTGAACCCCATGGCCAAAGTATATGACTTTATCATAATGTTAGCAACATATATTTTTTTCAGTTTTGGCCAACAGGCAATTCTCTTAAGGGGTCCAAGAGACTCTGACTGTAAGTTGTTCAACTTGATAGTTTTCTCCCGCAATTATTTTTCTGTATGATAGAGCCACTGATGTTTAGTTCAGAAAATGTACAACTATATTCAAAATTCACGCTGATTTAATCTTTTTAATCTTCTAATCCTTGCTGTCCCACCTTCCAAGCCGTTTGTTTCAGCGGTAGGGCCTGGGGAAGGAGCTCAAAGACATATATGATATAATATATAATATAATATAATATATAATTTTTGGTGAAAGAGAGGCTTTCCAAGTGTCCTTGCTTTAGCGCTCTATTGATTATTATGCAAAAGTAATTAAGTTCTTTTTAAGGGATAAGAATAAGTATGGTAAATCTATTATATAGTGTCCCTTGAATTCAGCTCTAGTCCAGAAGTAGAACAATGTGTATCTTTTGAGAACTGCTGTAAACACCCCCTTTAATTGGTTGGTGAGAGCTATGTAACCCAGTGTTAACTTCGTCTCCAGAAAGTTCAGTAGGAAGCATTTATGCCAGCATGCAATTCCTCACTGCAGTTGGTTAGATGGAATGTATGATTTCCCTCTATTGTTTCTACTCTTTAAGAAAATGACAGTAAAAAATAAACTTTATAATAAAGTAAATTTGTTTATAGCCTCATCGTCCTAAAACAATTATTTAGGTTTTTTTGTTTTCTTTTTTTGCCTATATATTTACATGTTTTCGTTTAGTGTTTATGCTGAGTTGTATCTTCCTTCCTTCCTTCCTTCCTTCCTTCCTTCCTTCCTTCCTTCCTTCCTTCCTTCCTTCCTTCCTTTCTTTCTTTCTTTCTTTCTTTCTTTCTTTCTTTCTTTCTTTCTTTCTTTCTTTCTTTCTTTCTTCTTTTTTCGTTTTGGAGGTAGGGTCTCACTCTAGCCCAGGCTGACGTAGAACTCAAGACAACCTTCTTACCTCTGCCTCCTGAGTGCTGGGATTAAAGACACGTGCTATCACACCTGGCTTGAGTTGTGTTTTTTTTAATAGCCTTAATATAAATATATTTTATACCCTAAATGTATGCTTTATACCTATGCTAATATGGATCACCTTCCCTCCTTTGTGAGAAAGTAAGTTGGATATAGAATTTAAATCACTAACCCGAGATATAACCTGGGTGTAGAATTTAAATTGCTGGGGTGATGACTCAGCAGTTAAAGGTGCTTGCTTGCAAAGCCTGCTGGCCCAGGTTCAGTTCTGTAGTACTCGTGCAATGCACACTGGTCTGGAATCCATTTGCAGCAGCAAAGAGGCGCTGGTGTGCCCATAGTGTGTGTGTGTGTGTGTGTGTGTGTGTGTGTGTGTGTGTGTTCTTTCTTTTGCAAATGAATAGATAAATAATTTTTAAAAATAAATGTCTAACCTTGGGCAAGTTTTAAGTATCCTGCCTAGATTATTGGAGCTGTATGCACCATGTCCGAATCTTATCAAGATTACTAGTGGCTTCTTAGGGCTTACCTTGTACATTGTGGGCTCAGTATTACACAATCAGAAAGCTCCTTTGTTTAGAAAGTGGGATTCCCTGACATCCCAGACATTTTGTTGAGAACTTGAATCTCTATGGTTTGGTCTTCGTGCCAAAGTGCTTCTTCCCTGGAGAAAATCCACTGTGACCTGGATAGGGGGAAATATGATAAGGGACCAGTCTCATACATTTAGAAGTTACTAGATTTCAGAGGCATCCCTCATTGTCTTGCTCTGATTTCCTGACATGGTTTTCTTGGGTATTGAAGATGGCAGGAGAGGGAGGCAGAATTGTCTAATACAGTAATTACCAAATTGAAACCTATTCAGCCAGGTGACTGGGCTCAGAGTGACCTTGACACTTTCAAATCTTGGGATGTCAGTGGTTGGGGTCAGACACCAATGTCCAGTTGCTGAGTGATTTCACATGCTTTTGTAGACCTTTAACAAGGACAGACAAAAGATGTTTTTCCAGGGAACTCTCTCTTTATGACCCTCCAAGAAGCCGGCTAATCTTGAGTGATTTGAGGTTTTAGGGCTCTGAGAGAACCTTTAGCACTCAGAGAAGTAATTTGTTCAATGGGACCTTGAGAAGAGTTAATTTACCTCCAAAAGGTGAGTTCCTTTTATGATCCGGAGTCTTCTACTTCCCCGGAGATCAGACTTGGTATTTGCATAGCAAAGCATTCCATTGAGCTGAAAAGAAGGGAGTGGGCCAGAAAAGTCTTTTCCCAGAGCTTTTTTTTTTTAACTTCGCAGCGTGGTAAATGGGGTTTGATCAACCTTTCTCTTCCCCCAAGACCCCAAGCCTCAGGCGTTCTTGCTCACTGTCTGTCTCCAGGCTGACCAGCCTTTCCGGAGGCGGGAGCTGTAGGATTTAGTATCTAGCTGCTGAAAGGGCAGGCTTGCTAATGTTGTTTACTTTGGCAAGTCAGTGTAAACCTGCAGGTGAAAACTCTAGGAAAACAAACAGCAAACTCCACCAACATCCGTGTTCCTTTGTACAGACATTGCTTATTATTATTTTTTAAATACCTAACCCAAATAAATCAGGAAGGAGATTTTTAATATGTTGCCGATGTTTGCATGGGAAGGAGTCAAATTTATCTTGCCGCTTGGCTGTCTTGCTTGTTCTAGTCAGACTCATCTATGCACTGAAATCATGGTCTCCGAGGGCTACACTATGTGTAGGTTATTGTTGATTTGGTTGTCACTTAGCAATTCTGCAGAAATAGCTCATAACTTATTTTAATCAAATATGCCCCACCTTAGAGACCCAAAAACATAAATAAAGGGGACTTTTCAGCATTCTAGACAATTGAACACTCCTGGGGTCTAATTAGCAAGGGCTCTTACTGGTAGAACTTTTCATATCTATTACTTCCAAGCTGTGTGATTAGTCACAGGAGTCTGAAAGAAGAACCAAACCTTTAATAAGGTCTGTTGACAAGAAGAGGCAACTGCAAACATATAAAAAGGTTTGTTGCTCAAAGACGCACTGTGGCTTCATGTTGAAAACTGTTAACTTTTGAGAATTTGTGGGAGGGTCTTCTGGCCCCATCGCCCTGAGATTACTGACTGGTATATGACCCATTCCTAATGATGGGAAGACAAGGAAATTCAAGAAAATGTTGCAGCAAGAGAATGACAGGGAGGAAGGACAGAATGGCCTGAGGTCTGTTCGGCAATGCTCAGTCCCTGAGGAAGTTTATAGACTTCTCTGGAGGAGGGAGGGTCAGGAACTGGACTGCCCTTTCCCCAGGAGTAGTTTGCAATAGAAGTGTGTTAAGGCTGGATGTCCAGAAGCGTATAGAAAATCTTAACAGAAAACTATTTACTATAATAAATATGTTTGTACAAAGAAAGAAATGACTGCATCTCTGTGATACAATGTTGAAAAGCACCTCTCTAGATCTCTCTCTCTCTCTCTCATTCGCTCTTGAATGTGTGGATAAAAAAATAAGTCTGGCTGTTGGTGGGAAAATTATGACTTTCATAAGTAAAAAATGCTCCCTAGATTAATTTAATACAACACTAACTAAAATCTTAAAATGCTTTATGAAACTTGAAAGATATTCAGTTAGGCGAACACATTGAAAATAACAGACTGGCCTTAGATGCATCTAAAATGAAAATTATAAGACATCTTTGTTATTGAATTTTGAGAGAGAAAACATGAGTCAATAAGCAGATGGCTGAGAGACATGGATATCATTAGAACAGAGCAGCTGACACATCAGGCGTGTGCTCCTAGATCTTATGCCAAGGTGATTGAACCTTCATGTTACACTAAGCTTCAGAAATGACTAAACATACTAAAGAGCTTAAGGTAGTTTTAAAATAAAAGCTAGGGGCTGGCCAGATTGCTAAATGGTTAAAGTCTTGCTTGCAAAGCCTGCTGGCTCCGGTTCAATTCCCCAGTGCCCATGTCAAGCCAGATGCACAAAGTGGCACATGCATCTGAAGTTTGTTTGCAGTGGCAAGAGACCCTAGCATGCCTAGAGTGTTTCTCTCTCTCTTTCTCTCTCTCTCTTGCCAATAAATAAACAAAATATTTAAAAATAAAAATAGAAGCTAGAGATTTATTGTTATTTGGTGATCAATAAATCAAATTAGCTACTACACTGCCCCACACTGTATATTGCCATTCACCAGTACAAAAGTCTGTAAGCCGGACAAATTGAGACGTAAGGCAGAAAGAACAGAGTTTCATGAATGAAATTATATTTGGGGCTATAGGAGAGTTCAATTGCCCATTACACAACCTATTGCTGAGCTGTGCATTCAGCATCCTTAAAGGTTAAAAAGCTAGATTTATTTAAAATGCATAGCAAAATAGAAAATAAATACAAAAAAGTAAAAACCAGAGTGGAAATATGACCAGTTCCTAATAAACATTGACCATAAAATATATAAATTATGAATACAACCCAAGGTTATATGAAGATTTATCGTCAAAGTAACCGAACAGATGCTTTTAAAGCAGAGGTTGGCAAAAGTTTTCCAGAAAGGGTCAGATGGTAAGTATCTGTGGATCGTAGGTCTTGGTTGTAACTAATGCCTCAGCTCCACAGTTAGAGCACAAAAGCAGTGACAGAGAACAGTAAGCAAGTGCACATGGCCATCTCTCAATAAAACTTTATGGGCTCCGAAATTTAAATTTCATATAATTTTGTATATTATGAAATATGCTTCTTTTGATCTTTAAAGACTATTTAAACTTCCTAGGTCATGTGCTATATAACTGAAGCACTTGCTGTGTGAGCATGGGACCCTGATTTCAATCTGTAGCACCACAAGCAAGCAAGCAAACCAACAAAACAGGTATCAGATTGTATTAACAATGTTTTCCTTGAAACAAAAGCCCAAAGACCTCCTCTACGAGAAAAAGAATGCTCTCACAGCATAAACCCAAAGGTCTGTATTATGCACTTCAACATGTTGGAGCCACACTCACATGTTCAAGGTATAGTGAGAACACTGTTAGACTTGCTCACTTACTCACTATCCCCTTTTCTCCCATAGATTTTCAGCTCTCCAAGGTCTCTGCATGATTTGGCACTTGGCCAACTGTCTGATGGCACTTGATGTCTCTTTTTGCCCTTGTCCAACTATCCACTGGCCACCCAGCCCTCCTTTCTGTTCCTTAACCACCACACAGGTTGGTTCTTGTCTACACGCTCTACTCCGCTATCTGCTGTCCCCTGCCCCTAAGGGATTCCTTTGTAGGATCTTTACAAACCTAGCCTTGTTAATTTTTTTGTTTTTTGAGGTAAGTTCTCACTCTAGCCCAGTCTGACCTGGAATTTACTCTGTAGTCGTAGGCTGGCTTCAAACTCACAGCAATCAGTTGACCTCTGCCTCCCCAGTGACAAGATTAAAGGTTAATCTTGACATGCCCATTGTTAAATCGGTTTTTAATTCAAATGTGTATTCCTCAGGGAGGTTTTCTCTGATGCTCTATTCTAAAATAGCTCCTTCCTTCCAGTAGGCTCAACCCTGATTCAGCCGTTTTCTTTACTGTTGTATGATTTTCTCTCTTTTCTGCCTTTCTGAGTATGCGTGTTTTCTCTTCATTGTAGTGACGATCCTTTGCTCTCTTTGTTGGATCCCAGAAGTGCCTGTGACAGAAAAATGAATGTAATGTGATTTAATTCAGAGAGAGAGAGAGAGAGAAAGAGAAGAAGAAGAAGAAGAAGAAGAAGAAGAAGAAGAAGAAGAAGAAGAAGAAGAAGAAGAAGAAGAGAAGAACATGGAGGAAAGAGGGAGAGACGTGTACCATAGATCACATTCCACATTATGGAAATGCCATATTATGCTAAAGTAAATGCAAATGCCAAATTATCTTTTGAAAAAATGCACAACACTAGTAATTACAATAGAAATCATTACAGCTTCAAGTTTATCGCACAGAAGTTATGCTAAACAGCTCATGCAGTTACATCCATTAGTTGCTTTGCTGAGGTTTCTGGAAAGAGTTTCACTCATTTATTTTCTGGAGCATAAGTAACATGAAATAACTATAAAGTTGCTTCTGTGTTATCACACCTGAAGAGCCAAACAGTCTCTGTGTTCTAAGATAGGTTGATATCAATACTGGTTATTGTACTCGAAGAATTGGAAACACTTTTGCTATGCTATTAAAAATGCCAAGAATGGAAATGACATCAACACCTGGACTTGTGATGACCAAGCAGTATAAAATGAAGAGAACAGAGCAATAAAATATGTCCCCTCTGATTAGATCTGTGTGGAAATATGCTCACATTCACTAAGCATAGATGGACAAAAATTGCAGTAAAATAAATTAAATTTCATCTTTTGCAGGTTTTCCTGTGTAGTATTAAAAAGGTTAACAAGAGAAAAGAGATTGGAGCTTGTTTGCACTGAGGACCAAAAACTAGTTCTAGATGTTTTCATTTGCCTGAGGTCAAAGAAAGGAGACTTCATCCTGAATTAAGTAAAGGTGGCAAAATGTCTCTTTTGAGTTAAGCCCTAGCCTGTCATCCCCCAAAACTTTCTTGTTTCTCAGCTAACTCACTTCTAAGTCTTTCTCCAGGTGGAAGGTTAGTATGCACTGTGAAGTGTTTGCATTAAATAGGAGTCTTAGGCATACATCACATACAAAATATTAGTCCCCACAATTTCAGTTTATTAGTTTTGTTCTATTAGTTTAAAAGGTCAACAAACACCTGCTGTTTAAGATTCAGTGAAGGGCAGGAGATGCTCTGAGGTTCTGTTCCAAGAGGGGTGAATGGCCCGATGCCCTTCTCAGGGTTTGCACACAGGGCTGTTTGATGTGCAGCATGAGCATCCATCACGTGTACGTGAGCTTCGTGGATGAGCACTGGTCAAAGGAGAACTGTTATGAAAATTATAGCATCCATAGCGTCCGACGCACCACCCAGCCTAGCCTAATAGTTTGTACTGTCATAAGGACAGTGAGAATTAATTAATGTTTATGAAGACTTGTCCAGATTCATGGGAGGAAGGCACTCTATAAAGGCAACGTGTTACAGTGTTTTGGAAAAGATGTCTTCTTAAACTACAAGTCAGAGATGACTGGGCAAAAATACTGTCATTTCAAAGTAAACATGCTTTAGAAAGTTTTGCACAAATATCTCACCTAATTAATTCGATTTATTTGGAGTGTTTTGCTTCCATACAAACTTGAAGAATTAATGGTTGATGGAGCTTAATATATGTTATATGCCATCATTATCGTCAATGAACACATATAATTAATTACCCAGTACATATATGTTATTACGCCACTTCTTTATAATGTGCATAGCAAGCGAATATGATTGCTGTAACAGATAATAGTTTATAGTTCAGGAATAATTTATACCTAAGTATAAAAATATAGTGGCAAGAAATATATATTTGAATTACTCAAATGCAATTTTTTAATCTTGGCTTAAAAATTTAAAACATGTTACATTTTAAGTGCTGTCAGTTGAACTTGAAAGTAATTTTGATGGTGAAATAATCCATTATCTGCTATCTTATTGGAGGCAGAAAACTCAGATGATTAAACTTGCCAAGTTACAATCAGTTGTACATACTATGCTTAATGCTTGATATAAAAACATCTTTCACTTAATAATTTGAAATGTAGCTTGGTTTGGAAATTATCGTGACTTCTCCACTTGTACTCCAGGATCAGCTCAGTTTGTAGCAAGTGAGCAGCGAGCGTTCCCAGTGTTTTAATGAACGTTAATTATTAGCCATACAAGGGAACACCATCCTATTCAACTTAGAACAACTTTGAAAAGTATTTGAGAATGACATCCCTTTGTACTAAAAAGAGATGCTTGGGATAGCCTTAAAATTATGCTAGCCTTTTCTTGTAAAAGTTGCTTGTTTAACTGCCAGCTGGTTTCTTCATACATGTTTCATTAGGTTACACATCTGTAGGAGTTGACCTGCAGAACAAGAAACCCTACTACTGAAGACCGTAAGGGCAAATAGGATTTATATGTTTATAATTTGATTTGAATCTCTTGTTAGCTCTTTATACTTCCTTTTCCAATGTGGCAAGTAGATTCCTTTTTAAATATAAATATAAATATATAAAACCCTAGTTTGCCTGCTAAGCTTTGGAAATACGAAATCATTACAGAAAATCTTCTATTATCTATTTACAAAATAACTGATTGGACAGAAGTAAAGAATTCTTAAAATGAGTTTATTCCATTAGTTTTTTTTAAAAAATATTTTTATTAATATGTGAACAAAGAGATAGAGAAAGAGAGGGAGAGGTTGGGCACGCCAGGGCCTCCTGCCACTGCAAAGGAACTTCAGACACAGCCTACCACTTTGTGCATCTGGCTTTACATGGGTACTGGGGAATCAAACCTGAAACAGCAGGCTTTGCAAGCAAGCACCTTTAACCACTGAGCCACCTTCCCAACCCTGTATTGCTTTTTAATTTAATTAATTTTGTGTATGTGTATGTTGTTGTGGATCTTCTCCAGGGTCTTGTACATGCTCTGCCACTGAGGTATACCCAACCCTGCTGCATTACTTATCATTAATTCAAACTTTAGTTTAAAATACATTCAAAAAATAGAATGAATTCAGACAATAGTTAATTCAAGCAGTAGTTTAAAAACCTAAAGATTGCTTTCCAGTACGATCATTGGAATGTCTCAAATGGGAAGTTAGTGCAGATTCCCCAAGAGGTGCATGAAGACTGTGGTTGTGTTAGGGGTGAAGTCAGAACAGTCTGAGGAAAAAGAGGATCAAACCAAGAAAAAAAAGCTAATGTTTTCTTTAATGCTATGAAGAATTAATTCATAACAGGTAACAGAAAATATTGTGTCAATATAAAATTTTCACAGTTGGTCATTGTGGCCTGGAAACCAGGACAGTTACCAAATAGAAAGGGGGAGGGGCAGAAAAACAAATGCATAAAAATGAACTTCAAATAATTGATTTGGCAGTGTTAAAGCCTGCAAGTGCTGTGTATGAGAACCTCGGGAACCTGGGGTCAAGGGAGAATTTGGTGATGTCACCACAGTGTGAAAGGAACATTCTGAGGAATTCAGAGTTGCCTCACAGGATGTTGAAATGAAATAATAAATGTATCTTTCAAGAGAGAATTAACGAGGCTAACCATTGAACTGAAACATGGGGATATTCTCAGGTTGATCACAAGTTGTCTTAAACCTAAACGTCTATAGAAGAGATGAGATCTGAGATTGTCATTAAATGTTTAGACTCGGATCCTGTGATTCTTGCTGTTTGAGCTTAACCTTCAGTGTGTGCTGCAGGAGCTGGGGCTGTGGGGGTGGGAGGTTTAGTGGAAGTTATGAGTGTGGAGCCCCCATAATAAAATTACTATCTTTCTAAGAAAAGGAAAAGACTAGATCTCATCCTCTCCAGCCCCTCATCCCTCCCTTCCTCTATGGCCATCTGAGGACACAATGCAAGAAGTGTGCAAACCTGGAAATGACCCTCTCTCTACACCATACATGCCAACACCTTGTTCTGGAGCTTTCTAGCCTCTAGAACACTGTCCCTCCCCACAGTCTATACTCACTAAGACCAGTCCCCTCAGAATCTCCTGACATGCCGGACCTTGCATGGGCACCAGCAAGCACCCTTGGTTTTCCATACAGATGTGTTCCTCAGGTTCCTCCTGGGACCGGAATAATACTGAATTATTGGGGCCATAGTCTGTGACTGTGCCACAGAGGAAGAGTAACAGATTTTGTAAATTGACACCTTGACCTTGCCCCTGAGCAGACAACGCTAAAACCAACTTAGCTAACTGGTCACAGACCTAAGCAGATGAGTTTGGTTGGCTGGGGGGAAGCAATAAATTATGTTTGTATTGACCTTAGTAAACCTTTTAATTCTTTCCCACATGATATAGTTCTCAACAAATTGGGAAAATATGCCCTAAAGTCCAGGTAATTGCACTGTAGTAGATCAATGGCTGAGGCATGCGCGTTACTTTTATGCCTTGGTGTGCTCGAACAGTTTCTTCATCTGTAGGGAACAGTGGGGCACCTCATCTCTAGGACATTCCCTGTCATCATTGAAGACAGGATGCTGGCTTTTCCTTGCCTTCTGCAGTGATGGGATTATGGTTATTATGGAGGCAATATGCTTCTCGTGTGTTGGGGTCAGCAGGCATGTAAGAGAGTGCTCCATTTCTCCTACAAGCTTTCTCTGGGCAGAAAGGACACACTATTTTGCTAATGGCTGCTGGTTGTCTAAATGGCTTAGCTTTTTGTCTCCACCTGTGATTCTTTGTATTATAAAGGGGAATAAGCAAAAAACATTGGCTGTCAAGTGAAAACATCTAAACAATTCATAGAAAACTTCTTGCTCATCCAATCAGGAGTTTGTTGAGTAACTACCTCCAACCTACATGTGTTAAAGCTATAGTAGCTGGTAATCCTACTGACTAACATTTAGTCTGTACTCTAGAGACACTTAATTTGTTGCAAGACACTGGTACACATGCACATCATAACTATATTAGTTTCCCCTGGGCCATAACAAAACACCACAGCTGTGTGCCTTAAACAATAGAAATTTGTTATCTCATACTTCTGAAGGCTATAGGCCAAGAGAAGGAGTTAGAAGGTTTGGTTTCTCCAGAACCTTCTGTCTGGCCCATAGATCATGTTGCAGTTACGTTTGCATTGCTGGGATAAACACACAGCCAGAAGAAGCTTCTGGGAGGAAAGGGCTTGTTTCAGGCTTACAGAATCCAGGCAGAAGAGCCTGGCTCACTCTGTCATGCATATGTAGCAGAGGGACAAAAGCCAATACCCACAGCCATAAATAGCCAGAACTCCAAACCGGCTCTCTACACATCCAGTAGGACTGGACGCAAGATCCACCCCCCAGTGACACACCTCCTCCAGCAGGAAAGGACTAGAAACTAAGCAGTAAACTTCATCTTAATCAGAGATTCTCCAGGCTATGGCAGACACACACTTATAATCAAACCACCACAGCTGGCCCTCTTATTATGTCCATAGGAGGATTTTGCTGTTTGCATGAGGAGCTCAGGCATCTCTTTGTATGTGGATTAATACTTATGCTAATACTATGCTATGCTTTTCTTCCTCTTTCTCCTCTTCATTATTATTTTATTTCTATAGTTGGCATGCAGATATTTAGGTATCATTCATTCCAGCATCTTGAAGTCTAATTTTGGTTGATTATTGTCTTCCCTCTATTCCCAATATGCTTCTGTCTTCCTCCTCCACCCTCTTTCTCTTTTTACTTCTTCTGCTCCTTTTTTTGTGGGGGTGGGGATCAGGCCTTAGGCCTTGTACATGCTACATTCCCAGGCTCTAAAAATGTCATTTTAGCTTAATTGTCTTTTTAGACATCCCCTCTCTGAATGGAATCCCATTCGTAGGCACTGGGGGTTAGGGTTCAACATGTGATATTTGGGAGGGACACAATCCAGCCTGTAAGAATGATATAAGTGATGAGATGAGTGTTAACAGAGCTGTGGAAAGTTTAATGTGAGCTCAGAGATTATCTTGGTACCAGGGAAAACCCCATGTCTCAATGTTACTGGAGTATAAAGCAGGTGTCACTCTGGCAAGTCAGAGATGAACAGGAAGGAGCTGTTTGACAAATACCATGTTTGAAGTAACCCTAACCTTTAAGGCAGGGTATGTGTTTGCCTCTTCTTCATATTGACTGAACCTGTTTTTGGCTTGAAGGCACTCAGGTTTGCAACTCCTAGCTAAACTCATCAGGAGGAATAGAAACCACTTTCTATACCATACACAATTCTCCAGGACTTCCAGCCCATATAGACAGTAACGACACCATTATACACCAAAGTATTATCAGTTTGTCCAAACGATATTTATTTGTTTACTAATTCCTCTATTCAGTTTCATCCCGAAGCAACCAAAAATAAGAACTCTGCAGGGAGCCGGGATCGCCATTAGTGGCGCCCACTACCTCGCAGCTAGGCAATGCTTGGGAAGACTACTTTACTAAAAGGTCAAAAGGTCAATGGAAGGCTACTTTACTACAAGCTATCCTAGCCAATCCCGTGGCGTCTGGAGGTGGCAAGCAGGAGCCAGCCAATCATGGGACGATCCGTGTCCCTTTTCCCTATATAAGCAGCTGCTTCTTAGCGCTCGGGCCCCTCGCTTTTTTACCCCCCTTCAATCAAAAGGCTCTCCATTAAAGTGTGATTTGAGAAGGATCTTCGTGTGGTGGTGTTCTTCCTCGCCGAGCGGGGAGCGCGCCGCAACTGGTGCCGAAACCCGGGAGCAACTTGGGAAACTCGGACACCGAGCAAGGGGCCAAATAGGATCCAGAACTCGACACACGGAGAGGAAGTAAGTGAGGCATGCCTAGAGAGCGACTGAGGTTCGCGGTGAAAGCAATAAAAAGGTCACTAAGTGACTGAGGTTCAAAATGAGAAAGATGGGCCCGTATGGAGA
>PVHP010020049.1:0-30759 GCA_004024765.1 Zapus hudsonius
TTGTTTTCCTTGATAGCTCTTCTGTTCAAATTTTTGAACTTTTTGGATCAGTGAAATTATGATAATCCTTAAATTTGCAGAAATTTAAGCCACCATATTCTTAAAATCACTTTTTCCTTTCCCTTACCCTGTTCTCGCTCTAGCACATTCCAGTTACCTATATGCTAGTCTTCTTAAGGTAATTCCATATTTACTAATGGTGTATTGTTTCTTTTTTTCAGTTTGATTATTTTCTGTTTAAGAGAGTTTTTGATGGCACATGTCCATATTCACTAATGCTCATCTTTTAATAACTAAGCTGTTATTATTTTCACCAAGTATATATTCATATGAGTTCTTAAAATTTTACTTCACAAGTTCCATGTTTTCTTTTTCTTTTTTAAAAATATTTTATTCATTCATTTTTTCAAGCAGAGAGATACACAGAGAGACAGAGAAAGAGAGAAAGAGAGAGAGCGAGAGCAAGCACCAGGGCCACAACCTTGTGGGTCTGGCTTATGTGGGTCCTGGGGAATTGAACCAGGAGCCTTAGGCACTGGAGGCAAGTGCCTTAACCACTAAGGCATGACATATTCTTTCCATTCCTTTCTTGAATATCTGGTTTATAGATATTTAATTTTTGTGTGTGTGAGTGTGTATGTGACATCATGATTATATCTCTGGAGATCAAAGGCAACCTTGGTCCTTGCTTTCCACCTTATTTGAGACAGGGTCTCTCACTGTTCATTGCTGTGCTCGCCAGGTGCTATCTGGCCCATGAGCTTCTGAGAGATTCTGCTGTCTCTGCCCCTCATCTCACAGAAGGCATGCTGCATCTGGCTTCACGTAGGCTCTGAGAAACCCAATTTAGTTACTCATGCATGCAAAATAAGTGCTTGATCTCTCCAGCCCAGATACTCACATATTTGAATTTCTTTCTCTGAAAATTCTCCCATTTTTGACATTGTTGATCTGTTTGTTTCTAATGACTATTAGATTTCTTCTTATCATGGGTTGATATTCCTCCTTTATTGTCTGGCAATAATTGGTGATGGGCTGACATATATATATATATATATATATATATATATATATATATATATATATATATATATATATATATATATATATATATATATATATATGTATATGTATATATGTATATATATGTCTTGATTTTCTTATTCCTAGAATATTACTGAATTTTATTCTGAGATATGGTCAAGATCCTTGGAAGGTCATCCTTTACCATCTTGCTTCATAGCTACTTAGGATCAGAGCTGGTCAGAGTTGTGTTAATTTTATTTCTGAGCTCTGGAGATTTTCTGTCTGGCTAAGAGGAACACAAACTCCACCTAGGCATGTGAACTCTGGTGAATATTCTAATTATTTTAAATGTTTTTGCTTATGTATTGCCTTGTTTTTCCTGGCTTTGCATAGTTTCATCACAAAGACGAAGGTAACCTGAAGAGGGATCCTTTGCTTAATCTAAGAGGTCTCTGCTGAGTCTGTGCTGTCTGTAGCATTACTCCCTGGAACTCTCTCCTTTAAACTCTGACCACGTCAGCCTCCTGAGATTCTCGAGCTTAATTGCTCAACTAAGGAAAAACACTAGACTTGACTATGTGCTTCCCTGCAGGGTAGCTTACAATTTCTGTCCAGGTAGTAAGGTGAGACAAGCATGTGTGTAACTGTCGTTTATGTCCCTTTATCAGAGACCCCAGTCCTTTCCATATGGGCTGGAAATGGAAGTCTTGTTATCATGAATAAAAATGCATTAAGCAAAGTTGGAAAATGTTTTCACTAGATGTTTCATTTCTTGAGTCCATGAATGTCGTCCTTGTGAAAACAAGCTATTTTTAAATTTAGCAATGCTAGCAAAATTTCTCTAAGCAAATTAGACTTTTGATACTGTCCAGAAAGAGCCTGGTTAAGGTTCTTTCCATAATAACGATTTTACTGTTTGTGGCAGCTCAAATAACATGTACAACCATTTTCAATTATATTTTGTCTATGGCAAGTTCTACCCACTAAAGGAGTTTTAAAAAATATTTTATTTATTCATTTTAAAGGAGCGAAAGAGAGAGAGAGAAGATAGATAGATAGATAGATAGATAGATAGATAGAGAGTCTGGCTTATGTGAGTACTGGGGGAATTGAACCTGGGGCCTTAGGCACTGGAGGCAAGTGCCTTAACCGCTGAGCAATCTTTCCAGCCCTAAAGGAGTTTTTGAGAAGACTGATGCTCTAAAAGGTTAGAACTTGTAGCAAAGACAGAGGGAACACTAATAGCATCACTTTTTTTTCTGGAGATTATAGATTGTCATATATAACATTCATTCTTAACATCAGAAAATATAAAATAAGAAAAAAATATATTTAATAGACCCACATCAAATTAAGCCTGTAAAGTACTAATAGTTAGTAATGAAAGGTATGGCTAACTTATATTGGAAGGTGATTTCATACCATAGTCCAAAAAAGTAGAGCCAAGAAACACTGACATGATTTGACATTTATAAAATCCAAGCATGAATCCTTTTTATCAGAGGAAATAAACAAAGACTTCAATGAAGTCTTTTAAAGGCAGGAAATACACCCAAATATGTTATAGGAAGAACAAGCCTTTAAAATGATCTATAATTAAGATCAGAAAAACATGGTGGAGTGCTATTGTTTTTTACAGTGCGATGAAGAGCTGGTATTTCTATAAGAGAAGCAGAAGTCTTCAGGAGAAGGGAGACTGTAATAGAAAGGCAACACGATGGAAACAATGATGAAAACATTTAAGGGTCCAGCAAGAAGTTGAATGATACCATCAGAAGGAATAAAACAGCCACAGAGTGTATTATTCATAGGAAGTTTCCAACAATGGAGAGAATAAAGTATGATTCACAGGAAGAACCAGTGAGTAAATTATAGAGATGGAGGAAAAGTAGAGTTGGATGGCTATTTGACAATTGTTGGACACCTTACATAGACCATCGAGCCCTTAGCTGCAATAATGAGTCTCCTGGAAGTAAAATATATTAAAATAAAAAGCTGCATCCAAATTTGAAATTTCTATTTTATTTACACAAAGTCAATCATACAAGTGTAGTTGGCTGTTGCCTTACATTATTTTTTTGGAAATATATCAGAAAAATATCCGATACCTTCTTTTTTGAGAAAAGTTACTAGGCTCCTTAAGAAATAAAAAAAGCAAGAGAGCATCATCAGTCTTCTTTCTATTCCAAATGCCACAAAAATGAAATTAAAGTGAACACTTTTGAGAATTGAGCTGCTAAATTTTTTATGAAGCCAAGTTGTCTCTTGAAAGACATTCCCAAACACCAAAAAGCTTAGACAAAATAGCTAACATGTAAGTCAAACACACCAAAATCTATATATTAGCTCAATCAGTAAACATTACAAAATGAAGAGAAATGGTAATTCTGACACAAATTGTATATAACTTTAGTCTTTTTGAGACAAATTCAGGGATCCCATCAAATATTGTAATTTTTGACAGTCTATATCATGGCGAGTAAAGTTGTTTCAGTGATGTTTCACAGATAATTTGTTTTTTCCTACTTCAGCCTATTTCTGATGACAAATGTGTTTCTACATATGCTTCATTACTTGTTCCCAATATAGAGTGAATCTGTTTCTATGATTCTTAATCACCAAGCCGAAGTGCTAAAATAATTGTCAACATTTGCTAATTAACTTATACTGTTGGGATGCTGCTTGGGAATGTACTTCAGAGTAGAGTTGCTTAGAACATCAATGTCTGATAGATGCCATTGATCAGTGTCTGTATCATTGAATCGTCTATAAAATGATTTAATCATGTGCATTTTAGGGAGGTTTAGATATTGGAGGAGTCTAACAAGTTATCTCACGGCAGCTATCAGCTATACATCATCTAAATATCATCTTAAATGCAGAACTTTTCAAAATTCTGCTAAGGATGCTGAAAATTTTGAATTGAAATGATCATCCCAAAAATATAAGCAAAATACGCTTGGATAAAATATAACCAAAGGGAAGTACCTAGATTAGCACAAATAGAACACAAAATGACTTTCTTTTTAATAAACTCAATGTCCAAACTGAAAATTTTTAGTCGCATTATATCCAATTTGAAGAGGGAAGATACTTGATATAGTGATCCTTTTGATTTGAGGAGTCTTAATCATCAGGATTTATGCTGCCTCAATGTCAAGATTGTACTAAATAACTCCTTTGTGTGAACACATTGTAAATAATTCTGAGAGATTTACAACTATCATTTATCAATGTTGCTATCTTAGCATTTTCACAGGAAATATTATTTGATTTTTCATGAGCTAGACTTAGATAGGTTGTTTCTAGTTTTAACAGTTTGGAGTCATGGTAGTTAGGTAGTAAAAGCTTTAGTGTTGCATAAAATGATGGGGGTTCCATGCAACATTGAATCCAGACACCATACCATGTATAAAATCTGCTCCTTGTCTATTTCTACATCTCTGTACTAGGAATATTCATCCAGAACATGTAAATTAGAACCTCTCATGTACCTGTTTCCATAGGCTTAATTTAGAAATAATAGTCACATCATCTTTCTACATCCAAGGAACTCTAGAGCTATGAATTGGCTTTGCCCATTGGTTCTGGTTTTAATGAGTAACTCACTATCCTCTATTACAAAACCCAAGCCCTAATCCTCATCCTGACGGCACTGGAAACCCAATTATGATGTAGAGTCATTTTCTAACTAACTATAAAGTTGAAAGAATAATTAAAGTCATTATGAGTAACCCTTTAAGAGATTTATGGTTTGTTATTTTTTGAGCTATCAACCCATGAAAGGGATTTGACATTTATATGGCTATCTGCTTCCATTTAACATATGTTGGGACTTAAATTAATCTTTATGGGTTCTCAATGAGATTCTGAACACCAACTAAGTTCACATGTGATTTTTTTCCCCTCACACATCTCATCCCATAAATAAGAACATGACTTCAATCAGAAAACTCTTTAAAAAGGAATAGGTTAATCATTTTAACCACTTAATATGACATAATTTACTTGTTAAAGCACCTTACTTATATTTTCTCATAGAAGAAAACATTTGAAGAAAAAGCTTAAAAAGAAACTGGTTATGCCAGCATTAACAAAACACGCAGAATGCTTTATGTCTGTGATTTTTTTTTCCTGCAGGATGACTGCCCTTCCTGCCCCCACATTTCCCATCCTTTCACACTGTATTATCTCTATGAAAGGGAAGGAGACAACATACAAAATTAATTTAGGTAAAGGTCTCCATTGCAACTGAAAGCCATTAACTGGCAGCCAGTTACCAAAGCACAGGCAAAAATCAATTTTAATTAGTATTTTTGGCTTTAATGAAAAGTGATTACAAAATTGGCATTTTAGCTAATACTGTTGAGATTTATGGTGAGTTGATGCTAATTAATTTTCTGTTGAAATGCTTTGGGCCTTGAGTATATGCAGTAAAAGGGTATATTTGCTGATCCGAGGGCTGCATCAGCATTTTAGAATTTTGTAACAAAAGGCATTTTAATGGTTTACAGGTATGTTTTGCACTATTGCTCCTAGGCTACAGAGTATTATTATTATTTCCATAAAAGACTGTTATGGGCAATCAAATTTCATACCATTTTATAAATTGAAGCCATTTTATTTTAATGTATCTTGAATGTTAGCCAAAGAGCCTTTTATTTCAAGCTTCTTTTGTCTAGTTACATGTGGTGAAGAGGGGACATGAAATACTTTAATTAGAGAACATTAGTGAATGGTTTCTCCTTTTTTCTCCATTTTTCTCTTCTCTTGATTATAATGGCAGTAAATTGTTTTCTGTTCCTAGCTACGTGCCTTAGATGCATCTGAAAGCAGCAAATAAGAAAAAAATGAAGTTTCATAATCACGCTTGTCCTATGATTTGAGTTTCAAAGCTCTTCAACTTGTTTTAGTTGTGATTATTTCTTCCCCTTTCAAAAAAGGAAAGACATTCTTATTGAAGGCTTTAAAAATCGTGTGACCTTTTCTTTCAGGCTGAAAATTTGTATCTTACATTCATTTTTTTTGAGCCATGATAAGAAAGTCATTTTTTCAGTGGTGGTTGTTGCTGGCTGTCACCAAGATTCAAGGTGACATAAAACTGGGTTTGGTTAACAAGATAATCTATGGAAATCCTGATCTTACAATGATTGATTTGTACCTTGGTTGTCACAAAACCTCTCTCAGCCTGTTTTCTTAATTACATCATAGAAATAACCATCATCATGACACAATATAATTAGTGTCTAAAAATACATAAATAGCCTTAATATAAAAGTTTCCATAAAAAATAATCACTGGTATTTCGGAAACAAAATCTTGTTGGTAAAAATATCATCCTATTATTTACTGGATATACATGTACACACACATGTACACACGTGTATAAACACACGTACACAGATGTTAACATTTCATGCAAAATGTAAACTATAAATCATACAAATAATCAGAAAAGCATGATTTTTAATGACAAAAGATTAAGTATAAGATATGATTAAATCATGAATCAAAAAATTCCCAAGTAACTAAAATATAATAACTAGATTTTGAGAACTTTAGAATAAACTCAATGAAATAGGCTCAACTGAAAATAACACTGTGGTATCTACACAATACTTTTTCATTTAAAAATTAGGAGGTGGAGGCTGGCGCAAGTCAGATGACTTTGTTAATGAATTGCAGATGAGTACTTCAGGAGGGGCCTAGGGAAACCCACTGTAGCAAAACATTTTACAGCTTCCACACACGTGCTTTTCTGTGTCGAAGGGAGGCGATGTCAAATTTATCCACCAGAGACTACCAGGAAGCACACACAGGAAAGCACTTTTTGTGTTTTGCATTTGGGATAATGCAACATGGGAGGCTGAAAAAAATTATAAACTGTAATAAAGAGTTTGGAAAGGCTGCAAAGAATTTCTTCTACTTCTGGCCTGAAAATGTAGAAAGATTATCAGACAAGCAAGTGAACAGTATCCTCTGGGCCCCTTAGAAAGTACACACTTGAAAATCACATACAAATCTGAAAGAAAGATCCACGGATATTCACACTGAACCGTCTCTTGGAAAATTTCTACTTTAAAGATTTAATTTTGCATGCTTAACAGAGGAGATGGTTTTATTTTCTAAAAGATATTTTCAGAGTATGTTGCAGATTAAAATACCCATATGATAATCAGGTCTTAGCTGAGTGTCTTTTTTTTTTTTTTTCATGCTTTCCTTCCCAAACTCATCTGAAATCCTGTTTGATTGACAAGTCCCATCTTGGGGCTCATAAGAAGAGTTAGAGCCACCCTCACGTCTAGCTTTTGTTTCCCAAGTACTAAAGGATTATTTGATGATAAATGAAAACTTTCTCAATTGTTATTTTGCAGATGAGGAATTTAAAGTACAGAAGACATAAACTTAGCATTGTCTCCCAGTTAGACCTGGGAGGTATAACTCAGGTGGTCTAAAATGTAGCTCAGTGTTCTCTCCTTCATTCCACACATACAGTTGTCTAGCAATGCATGAATCACATTCTTTATATCATTTAGGATTCATAAGTTTCCACAGAAAAAAATTTAAGGGAAAAACTATGTTTTGTATCATTTTGGTTTTGAGAGAGGGCCTTCCTGAGAAGCACTGGCTGGTCTAGAACTCAGTCCATAAAACATGATACTTTAAACTTGCAGTGATCATCCTGTCTCTGTCCCCTGAGTGCTAGGATTACAACCAGCACCTGGTCAAGAGAAATTGTCTTAAGTACATGAAATAATGAAGTTACGTGTCTTTGACAGGTTCTAGGACATACATATATAGAGGTGTTGAAATCTTAATAGGTCAACCCTGGTCACCATTCAGTCTTCATGACTATAGTTACAAAAATCTTGATTTTAGCAATGTATTTAATAATAGGTTTTGATCTTTTAATGGTTTTGTTTACCTATTCAGAATATCCTAATGTAACTCATTATGGACAATAAAAAATTAAAAAAGAGAATATCCTAATGTAAAATGACAATAGTCAACCACTCTCATGAGACATTTAACTTCCAAGTGAATGAATTAATTCTTGGTTTCTGGAGAAAAGGCTGTGTTAGGGACGCAAATTATAACTGTGAGATTGTTAATACATCATGAGTACTGCATCAGGAAAAGTGTTTAATATGATCTTAATAATTCAAGTCTGACAAATCTACCTCCATGGTCTCATTGGCCAAGAGCATCAGGATATTCACTGGTAGGCTGGCTTTAAGAGCGTGTGACCAGTACAATCACACAGGGCTGATTTAATACTGCAGTTCTGAAAATCCTTGATGGTCTTGAGCTTTGTACTTCATGTCTGATGAGTCGATGGAGCATTTGGGTGAACCAGGAAAGGAGACACATTCAATATGTTGATTTTTAATGCCAATCTTATATTGTGTTCATGATGTTTTATGAGCACAGAATTCCAGTGGGTTATGACATGGGGGGTTAAAAGCCATTCAAGGAATGCCATCAGAGTGTTGACAGACACAAAGTTCCATATTTTCACTCTAACTGGGAGTGTCTTAGAATGCAGAAAGATGCCAGTAATGCCATGGGAAACACAAATGACCAAGGGTCCCTCTCATAGTCTTTCCCGCTTGTGTGACCTATCCATTTAAAATGACAGAGGAAAAGACATGACTATACTTTTTCTTTCAGTTATTTTTTACCCATCAGTAGAGTGTATCAAGAAATAAAATAGTGATTTTAGTTAGTTTTATGCTCTTTTCCACTTTTCTGTTAAGAATGAAATTCACATGCCTGTACGAAACATAAATTTTTATAATTTTAATGATTATACAAATGAATTACTGTAGTTATGCTTGCATTTAATCTAACATTGCATAACATATTAATAAATAATAGAGTTTATAGTAATGATTTGAAATATTATTTTTTATTAGGAAGACATTAATTAATGAAGAAAAGCACCACTATATCAAGATAGACTACGAAAGTTAGGAAAAGTTTTACTTTTCAACATTTGGAATAGCATATTTTTCTTTCATTTTAGCTAGTGGCTTTGACTTTTCCTCTCCTTTTGAGAGCCACACCCTATAGATCTACTTGTGACTCCCTATAGAAAAGGTCTATCATTCTGGAAAATGATGTACTACTGTTTTCTTAAGACCTGCATTTTCTTGATTTTAAATATTTTCTTCTTTCTGTTGGCAAGAAGAAAAGCAACCTTATTTATTTTCAGCTATATTATAATTGATCAGACAGCTCATTATTTTATCAATAACAATTCAACCACATCTTTTTTGAGATTAGATCTGGCCTGTTTGATTAGATTTGATTAGATTTTGGTTTAGTTTTTGAGCTAGACTATCTTCAGGCTCACTTATAGGATAGCTAATATTATTCTACTTCATGTGAGGAATAACTTTATGTGTTTAACAAATAACTACCCAGCAGCTATGACATGCTGGGCACTATGGAAGATGCTAAGGTTCTCCCTGAGACTATAGTCCTGTGTGAAATGACCTACAATGGGCCATGATACTCCAGGCCCAGCACTTTTAAAAAATGTTTTTATTTATTTATTTATTTAAAAGCAGAGACAGACAGAGAGAGATAAGAGAGAGAGACAGAGAGAGAGAAAGAGAGAGAGAGAGAGAGAGAGAGAGAGAGAGAGAGAGAGAGAGAGAGAGAGAACGGGTTCACCAGGGCCTCCAGCCACTGCAAACAAACTCCAGATGCAGGTACCACCGTTCATACACATAAAGCCAGATGTGGGTACTTGGGAATTCTTGGGAATTGAACCTAGGTCTTAGGTTTTTCAGACAAGTGCTTTAACCACTTAGCCACCTCTCCAGTCCTAGGACCAACACTTTGAGTGATGTCTTTTCTCAACTCACTATCTGACTCCCATTCTCAGGAGGGCCTTTCTCTTTCTTAAAGAACTGTCTCTATTTCTATTACTATGTACCCTGGTGTATATTTTTGTCCCAGGACACAGTAACCTGAACATTTCAGCCAGTGCCCCCTCCTCTGATCCACACCTAAAACAGTGGAAGATGCAGAAAGGAGATTAGAGAAATAGCAGAAGCCGACCCTAGGGAGGAGGAGTTGGGATTGTGCTCAATTACTGGAAGTTGTGCTAGAGTATCATTTAGGGTAATCTGCAGTGAGAGAGCAGGAGACCTGGTAGGGAGTAAATCTAAAGGTCTCTAGTAGTTGGATATTGACGGATGAGGGTAGAACAGACCAGCTTGTTATCTCAGAGATAGAATGAAGGGGACACATGCAATATATTGTGAGATTGAAGTGATAGGACATGATAATGGATTGGATGTGAAAGGAATCAAGATTAATTTTCCAGAAATGCTTTTTACGAAAGTATTAATGATTAGGAGAAAAGGTACCAACTGCTGAAATGGGAGTCAGGAGTCCTTCACAACACAACTAAGGATTCAAGATCCTAATACATGTGTCATTTGGGTGTAAGGCTGGCCAACACAGGGAAATAATTTAGACACTCAGACACTGCTGGGTTGGGGCAGCAAAAACACCCCTTTCCTTCCGGTGCACTTGAGCAACCGTTTGGAACTTGGGACCCCCCCTTGCACTGAACTGCCAGTAAGCACTACAATAGGTTTTGCCTCCTGTAGTCACCATGACCTGCGACCAGTTTCTGTTTAAATATGTTCTTAGATATAGCTGGGGTGGGATCAGGGAGCCTGGACTGGTTTTAGGTGCATGCGAAGTAAGGAAAACTATGTCCTCCAAGTGAACTTTTAGGGAGAAACCAGTCTGTCAATCAAAAGAAAGAATCTCCTAAGCTATACCCCTTAGTAACAGACTGTATTTACAGACTTCTTATAAAGAAGCCCTGAGCAATAACCCAGGGCCCTTGAGTGTTTTTCCACTCAGGTGGCTGCTCTTAATGAAGTTCCTTCCTCTGTTACTTTGTGTGTGTGTGTGTGTGTGTGTGTGTGTGTGTGTGTGTGTGTGTGTGTGTGTGTGTGTGTATTTCTTTAGATAAGGTGCCAAGAACCTGGAAGTACTCAGAGACCACCAATAACAGGAAGAGTGAGTAGAGATCATATATTCCCCAAAGTGTGGTTAATATATTTCTCTAAAATGACTATGTCCTTTGATATGTAATAATGACTAGAATATATTAGTTTATTGTTCACAGGAACTGTAATATCTCTTGGTAACACCACTAAACACTTGCTATCACTGTAGAAATGAATTTATATCTTCATTTCTTGAACAAACTAATGATTTTTATAAATATTTTATTTACTTAGAGAGAGAGAGAGAGAGAGAGAGAGAGAGAGAGAGAGAGAGAGAGAGAGAGAATATGGGCACACCAGGGCTTCCTGACACTGCAAATGAACTCTGGATGCATATGCCACTTAGTCTATCTGGCTTAACATGGGTCCTGGGGAATTGAACCTGGGCCATAAGGCTTTGCAAGCAAGCACCTTTAATTGCTAAGTAACCTCTCCAGCCCCAAACTAATGTTTTTAAGTGCAGGTTTTTAAGATCCAAAATTTCATGTCTTCTTATTTGATATTTCTACACAAATCTATAGATTTTTTTTTGAGGTAGGGTCTCGCGCTAGCCCAGGCTGACCTGGAATTCACTATGTAGTCTCAGGGTGGCCTTGAACTCACCTTGATCCTCCTACCTCTGCCTCCCGAGTGCTGGGATTAAAGGCTTGTGCCACCATGTCTATAGAATTCCATTCTAAATTTAGTTCTAATGCCAAGTTAGTAAGTGATTCCCCCAAAGGAAGCAATTCTCTGAAGCTGGTTTTCTTAAGTGCTTAATCCACTAACCGGATAAAATGCAAGAGTCAACTTTTTGTCTGACTTTACTTTCATCTTGGCTCAAGAAGCCTGGAAATCTGGGCTCAGAGATGCTCTTTCTAACCCATCCACATTTAATCAATAATGACTCTGGCAGAAAGAGAAAGCATTTCTTTTCCCCTGTAACAGAGATAATTGAATATTGCCTAATTAGATTACCGGCACTACTTTGATGCCATGGTGATAGGTGATATATAGGAGGCCTGGCAGTGATAATTGTGTAAGCATTATTTAATACAAAACGAAGGGTCCTAGGGCCAGAGGCCAAAGCTCTCAATATAGTGTCCCCGTCCTCTTTTGAAGTTTGGATATATACTTTTTTATTTTAAAAAATGAAATCTTTTGAGCTATTAAAATATGTTCAACTTTTTTTTATGGCTTCCAACTTTTATCTACTTTAACTTTAATTACTTTCAATTACCAGAATTATTTCTGTCTGGGCAGGAACTGGCATCTTTAGATCCCTTTAGGTCAGAGTAAGGAGGATCATGTGTTTGGCTACCTCCATGCTCACCCTCACATTTAGTAAATGTAACATACGAGTCCATTTTAATAGTTGTTGGTTAATATTGAGCAAGACAAACCTCCGACATACAGGGGTCATATAGTTTCATTGTAATCAGACTCAAGCTCAAGCAGGAATGTTCCACAAGTCTGTAAAACTGACCTCCTTCCGGAGACGGACACATAGGATGGAGAGAGACTTGGAGAAAAGTGGCCATGTGAGGCATGTCTCAGGATGATCTGGCTGAAAGCACTTGGCAGGAGGTGACCATAGCAAACAAGTGTGAAGGCTCCTAATTTGCACAACTAAGACAGGTCAGTTGTAAGAAAGATAAGACACAGGTTTCATGCTAGGTGCTTAAACCAGTGATTTTAGAGACATGATCATACTTCATCTTTGTACTTCTTATGTGGTATTCTGAGCGTTACACTGGACTGCTGAACAGCTACCCAGTCCAAAGCCTGTAAGGACCATGTGGGTTTGTTCCATTTGATGATATGGTAGCTGTGTGTCAAGGAATAAGTGCACAGTGTCACTGATCAGTCAAGTGAAAGCACAAACTTTAAACATTTTCTTTCGGAGAATAGTAAGAGGAGTTGAGGTCTGTCTCCCAATGTAATACAGGGTTTAGGAGTAGGAGTAATGAAGGGACTTCAGACTGTTTCTTGGGATCTATTTCACTCTGAACTCTTTGGCCAAACTATATGGTATTCTTTATCTCAAGATACATATGTACACACATACATTCATACGTACACACACACACACACACACACACACACACACACACACACACACGTAGGGTCTTGCTCTAGCCAAGGATGAAATATATAGTCTCAGGGTGGCCTCAAACTCATGGCGATACTCCTACCTCTCTATAGAGTTCTGGGATTAAAGGTGTGCTTATAAGCAGTGGGCATCATCTGGCAAGAGGGGCCATAAATAGAAGGGGAGAGAGTCTAAGCCCCTGAAAAATCAATCAGTCCTGAAAATCCTGGTCTCAATTACCAGCTCCTTCCCTCACTGAACTGTTGACCAAAGTGACCCATGAGGTCCCCAAAACAAGACAGGATTCTGACAAAGCTCTTGCTATCTATCAACACCAAGAGACCCTGGGAGGTCCAGAATGGTATCCAGTCCCCAGATGATAGTGTAGTGCTGGAAGGCACTGCATAAGCTGCCAGGGGAAGCTGGGCAATGACAGCTGGAGTAAACAGAGACCACTGGCATGAAACACAGTTTGCTGCCTTGAGTAGGCTGAACACACTTCCTATTGGGAGAGAACAGCGAACCAAGAAAGGAGCACTTATGCAATGGAGGAATCAAAGCTTGGGGAAGGCAGTCAACAGCTTTTAATTTGGCCAAGTAATCCACTCAGTGACGAGGAGCCCTTAACTGGAACTGGGGACTCAGGGCAAAATGCACCGGGAAACAAAATCATGGGCCCCCAAAGAGAAATTCACTTTACAAGTCATTTACAAAAATGGTACTAACAATAGAATCTAGCCACTTCAGGAATGTGTATCTCAGTTAACCTATACTGATCTTACTCTCCGATGGAGATTCTGTTTTTATCTTTCAGAAAGCAGAAAGAGAGCTGTGGTCTTTCCAACCCTACCAATGAACCATGGGTCCATAGCTGTCTTCCTGGCAAGAGATGAGCCACCCCAGACCTACTGGGAGGATCCATATGGAACCCCGCAGAGAGTGGTGGGATAAGCAAGAGACCCATAACAACAGCCAATCAGTCAACCCAGGATAAGCCAGAGAGACAGATACCAACAATCTTCAACACAACCTAAAGCAGGAGTACAGAGACCCCTAAGACCTCAACAATAAAGCAGCCTTATTACTCACCCACCATGACTTAGGGAACTGAGTGGAAGAGGGGTGGAAAGATTGTAAGAAACATGGTGGAGGAGAATATTCAGAGACATGGCCCCCCTCAGTAACAACATACAAAGGTGGGTGGAACTGGGTTGGCTCCTAGGCTATCCACAATCTCCTACCCCATGGACTGATCCAGAATGCCCACGGAGGAGGATATCCAGCTGATTGGGGACAGGGAAGAGGGAAATCGGGGAACTGGGTACACTAACACATTATTTCTCATTCAGTGTATGTAAATATGGATAATAAAGATATATTTTATTTAAAAAAGGTGTGATTTACCATTCCCAGTTTAAAATATTTTTTCCCTTTGTGAAATGAGATAATCCCTGAGTAAACAATTTAAATAGAATAGAAAATGAGATGTAGTTTGAAGAATTAGATATAAAATATGTGACTTTCTACATTAACATGGTAGGGAAATTTTTGGTTTGGTACATTATATTTTCCACAAATTCATAAAAATTCCACTTAGTGGTGAGAAATAGCAGAATTAAAAAAACACAGCAATAAAGGAAATTTAGAGAATGGGAGACTTTGAAACCATTAACATTTATTGGCAGAAAATGGACAGGATTTCTCTATTTGCACATCAAATTCATGACAAAATCTGTTTATCAACTTCACAATGAATCACATGTCAAGTAGATGACTAGTGCCTTAAACTGATGAGTAATTTGACCATCAGAATGTAACAATTGTATTGATAATGCTACAGACTATGAGTCTTTTCCTGGACACTTTTGAAGATGTCATATCCTGTTGAACTCACGCTATGGATGGTCTCTCTCCATTTGAGAAGTCGTGTTGATGAGGTTGTGTCTTGTTAAACCCTCTCTAAGATGAAGATATTATACACTGAAAATGATTTGAATCCCCCTAGCCTACTGAACATCATAGCTTCACACTCTGTGGAAATGAGACAACTTGAAGACAAGTTAGATGTGTAGAGCAAGGAGTGAGGAGAAGCAGGGATGGCTTCATGGATGTTGAGTGGCATTGTGTCTTGTAAAAGGGAGGTCAAAGGAAAGGAGGATTCTCACTGGGACAAGGGTTGAGAAGTGATGTGATGCAAATTATGTTTGCGAAGTTGACTTTGACATGCCCATTAGGCAACCCCAGAAGAGGTATAGAGTTTTTAAGCCAGTAGATATTATGAAAGCCAAAAGGACATTTAAAGCAAAATATATATCCATTTACTAATGAACTGTAGTGGCCAGCAGTTTGAATTATATCTGTGAGGTATAACAATGAGCTTTTAAATTAACATTTGACTAAATGATTACATATAGCCTTTTCATTTTTAATCTACTAGATGTGAGCATTTCTGTCAAGCTTGGTTTTCAGGCTCAAAGCGTTTCATATTTGTACTCCTCTCTAACATGATGATGTAGTTATCAGAGATATCCTCATATGGGGGAGAGTCAAAACTCACCAAAGTGCTGAGAATAAGTGACTGTGGAGGTCTCAACACAAAACCTCAGGGAACACTGCAGAAGAGGGGCTGAAGGAATGAACGAGGCAGAGCATGGGGAGGCATGTGCTGTGGAATGTGGTTTCCCAGGTGAACTCACAGCAGCTGTGGTTACCTGCACAAGCATCTTATCATAGAGGAACAGGGGTTCATGGTGCCCTATCCTTCTCCTAAGAGTTATAGGCTGGGGAAATGTTCTCTTCGGTGGTGTAGCCACTGGTCAACTGTCTATACTCTGGTACATTACCCTCTACCCATATTCATGCAAGTGACTTTAATTAAGCTCACAGGGTCCCAAAAAAGAAAAGAAAGAAAAGCAAAGAAAGGAAAGGCAGAATAATAATAATAATAATAATAATAATAATAATAATAATAAAGATACCCTGGATCCCAGAGGAACAATGTCTATTTATTTGAAAGGGCAGCCTGTGAGGTTTCAAAGTGTGGTAGAAAAGTTATTTTGGAGTCCTTATGAAAGCACCAGGCAAAAACTTTTAGTGTGACTTTGCAAATTTTAAATCTGACAGAGATTTTAAGAACTGTTTGCCTTTAGTGATTTAGTGAATTTAGTATAGACACTTTGTTAACAGTTTCTTAAATATTTAATACTCTAGGTAGAAAGACAGAATGATAAAGTTTGCTGTTGCTGAAGAAAATAGATCATGTTGTTTATCTGAAATTGTTGGATCCTTAAAAGGAATCTTAGATCTTGATGTTAAGGAAGATTTTTCTGATACATGAAAGTATTTTATAATTTGAAAATATTTTTTAGGGTTTTTTTCCCTTTTTATTTTTTTGAAACAAGTTTTTACAATGAAACCAAAATTGTCTTTGAGTTCATGACCCCCATGGGTCCACCACCTGAATGCTGAGATTCCAGGTCTATACCACAAACTCCAGCTTTGGAAATGTTTTTATCCTTACCTTTTGTATTACCTTTTTGATCATGGGACACAATACCTGAGAAAAATCAGTTTAGTGGTTGAAGGCTTACAGTTTGAGGTTAGGCTCCATCATGGCCTGAAAATAATTTTAATGAAGAATAATGAGAAAGAAAATATGAACATTTGAGTTAAAACACATTACTGAGCATCTTATGTAGACTTGGTAAAGACCTGAATATGATTTCAAAGTAAGGATAAAAACAGTTCAATTGTTGTTTCATCATCAGCGTTCTGGAAGCAGGTTTGACAGGAAGGATCCTCTTTTCAGTATTTAAATTATTCCAAAGAATATAATGAGTTTTACCAGGAGATGTCTGCTACTAAAACAATTACTGGAAATCTTGGTATTCTTATATACTAAAGGCTATAATAAATGTCCAGTAGAGTGGTAATCAGTAAGGTTTAATATGTTATTTTTCTAAAAATAGTGAGTAATTTTATAGGCAGCTAAAAATACTTTAGGATTCATTTTCCCTCTATTAATGCTACACATAAGAAAACTCAATATTCTGACTGATGAAATGCAAAGAGCCCATACCTGGTTGATAGAAGACTGTAGCTAGAATCAGGGAATGTAATTTCTAACCTGATGCCTGTCTTTCATATCCAGAGGATGCATTTTATAGCCTGGTATCTTCTTTAGGCATATAAAAAAATCTAGTTAGTTCCTTTGTTACCATTACTAAGCAATATATATATATATATGTATATATACATATATACATATATATGTGCATGTGTGTATACATATATACATATTATATATAAATGTGTATATATACATATTAGCATATATATGCATATATAAACATATATATATATACATTTTCATATGTACAAAATGTGTGTATGTGTGTGTATTAACTAGATAAATATCTTAGTATTTATCAGGTATTATCACCTTAGATTACAAGGTTTTCTATGGAGCGCTTACTAGGTTTCAAGCAGGTTGGGTGTCCATTGACTTCCACTCACATATTTTGGTGTCCTCTGACCACGTGATTTTTCTCTCCTGTTGTAACATCCTCATTGTCCCTTATGTCACACACTATTGCTGCCACTTTGCCGATGGGAAACACCACTGGCCAGTGTTTTGAGAGACACTCCCTGAAACATGTGAAGTGACTCTCAATTTTAATTTTGTTATTGCGAATTTCAAACTGTTTTCTCTGGCTGAAAGGTTTAAGCTAAAGGAATACAAGTGATCCCCACAAGTATATTTAGTTTCCTTTACATCAAAATCAATTTTCTAACATTGAGGAAATGGGAAAATACTGCAGAGTACCTTAAATTTCATTAGGCACACTGCATGAATTTCAATAAATTTCATAGTAATTTTCATGGTTGGGATTGTACTGTATGTCATCTGGACTGTGACGATGGTGCTGAAAGGCACAGTGCATGGCCAGTAAGTGTGGAGTTAAATGAGCCGGCAGCATTAGAACAAGCCTGACCAAGAGTTTAGGAAAGGGATGAAGACTGTATGGACAATTGAACAGATTGGAGAGGGAAAGATGCAATAATATTGAGCTAACTGGTAACTAAAGAGGGGAAGATAGTTTTTTTTCACTCTTGCCAAAGAACCCTGGGCTCCTTACATCACTGAGGGAGGCTGGCATTGCTAACCTACAGTGATACTTACTGAAATGCTAATGGACCAGTTCTGCATTGACCTCAGAAGACATTTTGTTGCCCATAGAATTGCCAAAGCCAAAGGCAGCCAATTTATTTTTTTTTAATTTCCATTAAAATCCTGACCTGGTCTGACATGGATTAATTTGTGATGGCTTGACAACCAACATTTTACCCTGAGTTCACTGCAAATAATATTGATTTTTATAACTAAAATTTTGTTTGGCCATTGACTATATCCAACCCCAAGTTGTCTCACAAAGGAGAACTAACAGTAGTCTATTTTGGAGAAAATTAGGAAATTTATTGGTCTATATTGCTTTCCTAACATTAATTTTGAAACACTTTCTTTTGCTTCATTGGAAAGAAGTGGAGTAACACATATAAAGATCAGGTCATGAATTGTGTAGGAGGCAAGATTACTGTCAGTTACTATAATTTTGAGGACCAGAAAGTGGAAGGAAGAAAGCAAGTCCACATTAGCTTATTCCGGGACAATTGTAATAACAGCCACACATTTTCTACACCAATTGTATAGATATCATTCATATCTTTATGTAGCTATATTATATGTACTATCCTATATATGCATATATAAACATATATATACATTTTCATATATACATCTTTGATATAACACACGTGGACATATATTCATAGAACTTATATACCACATATAAAATCACATACATATCATATTACATATGCATGATACATATCTTTCGTGGAAATGTATAGCTGTATCTTGATATAGGCTGATATGGAGCTCTTTGTGCTTTCAGTACTCAGAATGACAGTAATCTTTATCATCTATCTGTCTATCTATCTATTGATCATCTATCACTTATCTATAATCTATATCATTTATCTATCTGTTTATATCCTATCTCTGTATCTGTCTAGCCTCTATCTATTTATATATGTAAAAATCTATCATCATCTATTTGTCAATCACTGAGAGATCAGACAAGCAGCAAACGTAAATACCTGGTAGAAGCTATTCTAACAGAATACCAAATTTATGACCAAATGCAAATTCTACAATTATTTTCCAAGTTTTAAAAATTGCATTATTATGTTGTTACTTGAGCTCATTATCTTTGTGTGATAGATACTAGCTTGGGTAGGATGAGGAAAACACAGTGAAATATGATTCAGTCTTCAAAATGAAGATATCTTGTCAAAACCAGTTTCTTTATCCACTTATTCTGATTTCTCCTCAGACTGTAAGCCTCTACTCTTCTATATGGTTTGTCCAGGGCTGTGGCTACACATTCTGTAGACTGTCAGCCACTTGTTTCTTTATTCTCCAACAACATAGTTTGAATTCTAAATTCTAGCCTTTCAATAACACTAATAATCCTTTGCTGTGATTTCCCTCTCCTCACTCACATGTTTCTATTTTTCTCATGGCATTTTCTTTATTTTTCACTTGCTGTTTGTTAAATATGCAACCTATATGGAAATGTTTGCATACAAATTAAATAATAATGAAGAGTAATAGTTAAGTGAACATATCATTGAACTTAAGAAGCAGGCCAGTTCTCTTCCTCACTCCCCTCTCCAGGCTGTCTCAGTGTTGGGGCTGTGTAATCACTTCTTTGCCTTCTAGCTCTGGGTACTAGAAAGCAAGGTAGCCCCTAGGTAAGACAACTTATATAGCATCTGTGGCTCATTGTTTCAAGAACTTACTTCATTCAAAATTTCAACCAAAATTTTTTGGAAGATAATAGGCAATAATTAAATTATGGGAAGCAGAAGACTAACCAAAGTCAGTATAGCTGACATAATTGTAGCATGAAGTAGGTCTCTCTCTCTCTCTCTCTCTCTGAGAGAGAGAGAGAGAGAGAGAGAGAGAGAGAGAGAGAGAGAGAGAGAGAGAGAGGCCATGCCATTCTTTCTACTTTGGAACACCTGTAGATGACAAGGTTGTCAAATAACACCAGGTAGAATGTATGTCATTAACTGTTAAGATGATAGGATGGGGTGGGATTTTATAAAATATATGACAATCCAAATTCAAATAGATTGTGTTTCAGTTAGCTGATATTTTGTCCTGAGGTGAAAAATATCATATGATGGTGACATTCCTTTTTCCATGTCCTCTGTCATACTGTTCCATCTGAAGGGATGGCATTTCATGCTGGATATGAGTCTGACATCTTGGGAGCTTCCTTCCCACCATTCATTTGTTCCTGTTCTGCAGCTCATGTTTTCACATAAAACTCATAGATTTTTTTTAGTTTTCTTCATAAAAGTTGAATGAGAATAAAATTTGACATGTTTTGAATTTCTAAAGATGTGTAATCCTCACTTCTCTGATGGCTTGGAGGACCACATAAGTATGGCCAGCAGAAATCTCAAGTCCTCTCTTCTTTGTCTGTGGCTTCTAGGATTACTGTTCTAAAGCCATTTCAAATTTTGTTCATGTAGATGACTGTTCATAGAACAGCCTATTTCCCTTTTTAACTTGAAATATAGATTTTATTTTTCTACCATCTTTTTAGCATGTATTAACTATACATAATGTTTTATTATGACATTTTCATATATGTATATAATGTATTTTAATTATACTGTCCCATTAGATGATCTTGTCCCATTCCTACTCTTGTTTATCTCCTTCCTAATTTCCCCCCTTTTACTTTCATGTGTTTTTTCTTTAATGACTCAATGAGTTTCATTAAGTTTACTTAAAGAAGTGTTGGTGAATTATTATTTATAAAAGTGTAATCTTGTATGAAAGCCACTTACTGGTGGTGGCTACACCACTGAGAATTGTACTGACAAATACAATCATGAGTATCTCCCTGACACTTGCTGTATAAAGAATTGCATGCACCAATGCACATGCTCAGAATCTTTTCATTTTTTTGTAGTGAACATGCCCTCTTTCTGATTCAAGCAACAAATTGAAGCCTTGCATTGATAGAGGCATTAAGAAGCATTGTAAGTCTCCTGTGAGCAGAGACCTTTTTTTTTTTTTTCAATTTGGTACTTCCAAATTTTAATAGTCTGCTTAACCCATAATATTCTCTAAAAAGTTATATGATAAGTAAGTTTAATGAATAAGTAGATCCATTAGCATCATGGTCTGCTATGATTCATATATAAGGCAACTAGATCATTTCAGGATATAACTAAATTGAGAAATGCCATGTGTTTGGATACATGAAATTTTGTACCAATGGTGTAATTTCTTTCATAATCAGAAAACAAGTGTTTTGACCAAGGCATTGAACTCCTAGAGATTGCAATCAAGATGCTGATGAAACTTGGGAGAAGAGGCATGAAGACCACTGTTACATTAACAATTTTAGAAAATTTAGGAGGAGAAAGAACAGCAGTGTTTCAGCAAGGCTGTGATCATTTATCTTGGAGAGCTACTTACTAAATGTAAAATTGGAGACAGATTTGATAGAACATGAGACTCTATAGCACTTAGAATTTCCTTGGCAGGAAAAGCGCACAAGAAGTTTTGGTTAATTGTGTGAGAGTGTTAAGAAATGCATTAAGAGGAGACTTTTAACAGGAGTGGTGTCATGGCGCATTTGAGGTGGAAGCCTGAGCTGAAAGTGATGCATTACCATTAAGCATAAGCAGCTGGAACCAATTTAGCTGCTTCATCAGAAAAAAATTGGAAACAAATATTTGTTAAGTTTCAGAGCCTCCCAACCTATGAAGCTACAGTAAATTTTGCTAGAGAATTTATGAAGGATTCTGGTCTTCTTGGCGGACTTTAAGTCTGGGCCAAAGTTAAACTTGGAAGCTTAGAATTTCCTTTTTAATTCTGCAAATTATAATTTACGCTATTAAATAATATTTCATGTGAAATATTAGGTTATACATTTTATTTTGTGTTATTAAAAGTATGGGAAATTAACTTGATTTCCAATCTTATTTGATAAATGTACAACATTCTTTTCCTGTAAACTGAGTTTTTTTTTCAAGCCAGAGGTTGTTTAATTCTATGGAGACTGTTTAGCAATTTTCTTTTAATTACATACCTAATTTTTTATATAATTTTAAACCACAATGTGGGAATACCTCATGATTGCTTAATTCACATTTATTCAGAGGTTACAGAGAGCCTAACACTAAAAGTAGACTTAGAATTCACTCACTAAGGTCCAGGGAACATTGCAGAAAGGAGAAAAAAAATGTAAGAGCCATATGTGGGAAGGAGTATTCTCAGGCATTGTTCCTCCCCTTCCCCCAGAGACAGACCAGTGCATTCATGACCCCACAGTGAATACCAATAACACCACTGAGGAAAGAGCTCTTAGTAGAATGGGGCCAGAGGAAAGGGCGTATAAGTGTATTTAACCTGTTGGGATTATGATATTCATGTGATGTGTTCAGAAAGTGAAGTTCATAAATAACAAAAAGAGAAGACTCACTAATAGCATGATAAATGGGAACAGGCAACAATGAGTGATCATCTATAGCCTGAGGAGAGAGGCCCAGGAATAACCCAGCTTGCTCACACCATGATCTTGCACCTCCAACCTCCAGAAATGTGAGAGAATATTTATTATAACCCCAGAAAACTAGTATAGAGACATTAAAGATAGTAGGGCAGCTAAGTTTCATGCTTATATGGTAAGAGGAACTCCTTAAAGACATTCAGTGCAAAACATACTCATCACATTCAAGCAATGGGATACCTGAGCTAGTGAAAATGGACAAAGAAGATTGATGTAATAGTTACCTTCTCATTGCTGGAAGAAAACATTGAATCAAAAGCAGCTGCAGGGAGGGAAGGTTTTATTTTAGTTGAACGTTTTGAGCGGGAGCTTCATCATGATAGGAAAAGGGTTGTTTGAACAGGAAGCTATCACGTATGTAACTGGAGCTAGTCTTTGTACTTGGCTTAGAGTTTGGCTAATAAACTTCAAGGTCTGTCCTTGCTGAAACACTTCGAATAAATTGCCACAGCTGAGGTTCAAGCATGAGGCTTAATAACAAACTCATGAGGCTATGTGGGGCTATGTATTCTTTACATTCAAACTCTGACACCCCACTCCTACCCCTTATAGACTCACAACAATCTCATCATAGAAAATGTACTCAGTCAGTACTTTAAAATTTCCCATAGTCTTTACTAATCCCAGCACTGTTCAAAAGTCCAAAATCCAAGGTCTCATCTGAATCTCAAGATAGTCTCTGTCATGGTTTTATCCAGGTGTCCCCCACAAACAAATGAATGTGTCTGGGTCAACGATCCTCAGCTGATGGCAGTTTGGGTTTTACAACCTCGATGAAGCTGTGTTGTTGAGGGCGGGTTTATGGGGGTTATAAGCTAGCTTCCCCTTGCCAGTGTTTGGCACACCTTCCTGCCGCTGTTTCCAGTGCTGTGGCGGAGGTGATGTCCACCCTTCTCTGGGTCCTTGGGTTAGTTAGACATGTAACCTTATTGTTGAGGTTTGTTATTGCAGCTGGGCTAAGTTAGGCTTTGAACTGCTTGCTTTTATCTCAGGACACAGCTGTGACCTGCCTTGGGGCTGGAGTTTTTAGGAATGCTAAGATTTATAGGGGCTCTCAGACTTTGCCTCAACTTCCTTATCAGAAGGAGACAGTCCCAGAAGCCTGCCAGACTCAGCAAAACCCTACTTCCTCCATGCCCCAGTAGCAGGGTCCCACACCCTTCTGCTCATGCCATCATTTTCCCTGCCAGGATGGAGTCTCCCCTAGAGTCCATAAGCCAAATAAACCCATTCCTCCACAAGCCACTTTTGTTTGGGTTTTCTCTGCGCAGCAACTAGAAAGCTGACTGCAACAGTCTCTTAATTGCAAACTTGCAAAATCAAAACACAAGACTTCCAGCACATAATGGCACAGAGTAAATATTCACATTTCAAAAATGAGGAATTGGGCCTAAAAAGATGGAACCAATGCAACACCGAAAACAAGCAGAGCAAGCATCAAGTCTTGTAGCTCTCAGTCTGGCATCTGGGACCTGTAACAAAAATCACTGGGCTCCAAATTCCATCTCTCTGCCTTTAGCTTCTTGCTGTCTGGGGCAGATCCACCCAAGCCAGAGTGAGCAGCTCTGCTTGGCAGCTGTCTACTAAACTTGGAATCTCAACATTCCTTGTATCTTCATGTAACCCATGGTTTATCTTCATGGTTCCATGCCATAGCCCCTCAGGGTCTCTATGAAGGGCCTAGGACCCTGATCCACATTGCCTAGGTGCCATCTCTAAAAATCTGCTTTGCAAATTCAATGACCCTCTCTTTCCTGTATTTATCATACTTGTAAAACCAATACCAGGTGGGCTCTCAAATTTGATAGTCCCAACTTTGAAGAACAGTAAAATTCCTTTAGCATTCTTCCTTTAGGCCTCCTCCTTTCAAAAGAGAATTAACATTCCTCCTACTGTCCCAATGCAGAACAGCTGTTCTGCTCTAATGGTGGTCATCTCTCAAACAATTGCAGTTTCTGGCCCAAATTGGGCAGTCTCTGGCCCAAAACTTTTATCTCTTTCTGTGCCAGTTTTATATTTTTCATATCACTTTGATCTGCCAGATACAAGTCCATTATAAATTCAGCTTTGTTCAACTTCTCGGGACACAGGCAAAGCAGCCAGCCTCTCAAAACTGCTTCTAACCCAGTTCTGACAAAACTCTCTTCTTCTCTGAAACTTCATAATCTTAACTTTTCATAGTCAACATTTATTTCTGTATTTATATCTTTCAAACTCTAACCAGGATGGCTAATTAAGCTCTTTCCACATGACTTCAAGTCCATATTCCTTTCACAAATCATCTCCAAAAACAGGATTATTGCAGTAATGACCCCACTCCTTGATGTAGTCTTTCTGTTGTAGTTACCTTCTTGTTGCTGAGACAAAACACTGGATCTAAAGCAGCTAAAGGGAGGAAAGGGTTTATTTTAGCTGACAGTCTTGAGGGGGAAGCTTCATTATGGTGGAAAAGGGTGGCACAGGCAGGAAACTATCATATATTTAGGTGAAGGTAGTTTCAATGCTGGGCCTGAAGATGGATTGATAAACCTCAAAGTCTGACCCAGTGACACACCTCCTACAGTAAGGCTCTACTTCCTAAATTACTAGCCGCTCGGTATCAAGTATGAGTCTTAACCACAAACATATGAGGCTATGGAGGGGGGAACTTAACATTTAAACTACCATAGATGAGTATCAACCTTGTGGGTTGAATTTTGTTCCTTCAAAAAGATGTACTAGGGCTGAAGAGATGGCTCAGCGATTAAGGCACTTGCCTCCAGTGCCTAAGGTCCTGGGTTCAATTCCCCAGTACCCACATATGCCAGACCCACAAGGTAGTGGCCCTGGTGTGCACTCTCTCTCTCTCTCTCCCTCTCATTCTCTCTCTCTGTATCTCTCTGCTTGAAAATGAATAAATAAAATATTTTTAAAAAAAAGATGTACTAAAATCTACCTCAGACTTCATCCAGTAATATTAAAGCACCCAGAACATTGGAATGTGACCTTGTTTCGACCTTGATTCTTTGCAGGTGTGGTCAAGTTAAAGTGAGGAGCCAAATCCGATATGATAAGTGTCTTTATATGAAGTGAAAACTAGGCCCAGACAAATACATAGAGAAATGTCCGGATGAATACAAAGAGCAGGGTGATACTTCTAGGCTGACGGCAACATATCAGGAGATATAAGAGAACTGGCATAGTTTGTCCTCCTATTCCTCACAATGAACCAATTGCACTGAGCCTGGAGCTCAGCAAGACAGTAAGTGTCTATTATTCCAGCCACTGGGGATGTGTGGTATTTAATTACAGCAGCCCTAGGAAACCAGTGTTCACGTGGCTCAGCTTCTTTTTCCTTCATACTTGAGAAATGTGAGTGTATGGAACCTCACATAATCATTTGTTCATCTACCTATATAATTCTGTGACCTTCATCATTGTTATTCAAAATATCGTCCATTTCTCTCTTGTTCTATCTGCCACATTCCAAGCATACAGTTTAGAAAGAGGTGCCATTTCTGTCAGATATTTATCAAATAGTTTTTTTCCCATTTGTAATACTTCATGCCCATCTGTGGTGGTTTGAATGTAAATACCTCCCATAGCCTCAAGTATTTGTGATTACATTTCTTACTCAGTCCAGAGCTAGTGGAACTTTTGGGAAGTGAGGCCTTCCTGTAGGAGGTGTATTGCTGGGGTGGATCTTGGGGTGGATTAATCCAGCTCACTGTGTGGTCAGAGCTAGGTCTTCTTGCTCTCTCTTTCTGCTGTTGACACATGAAGTGAACTGAATATCTGTGTAATTAGACTGCCACTCTAGGGCCTGTGAGCTTGCTAACCATTGGGCTTTGACTATGGTTTCAGTATCAGGCATGAATTCCCTCCTATGGAGCAGGTCTTAGATCCAATCAGGGGGCAGTTATGCCACTTTGGTCCTTATGGTTCAGTTGTGTAGTGTGTGGGATTGATCAATGTTGGGTGAACTGTTGATGCATTTTCTCTCCCAGCAGCCTGCATTATGTCTTCGAGTGCTGTGCCTGCTATCCAGGAGGTTTGAGAAGGCTTCCAGCTCAGTTCCAGGTTCAGCTGGATTTCCCGGTGTCCTGTCACTCTCACATGGAATTTCCTATAACAACCTATCCACCCTTCATTTCTACCCACTACATGGGTACCTAAGTGATATTGCAAAAAACATCCCTATTTCATTTCAGACTCCCTGTAGTAATGTCTTTGAGGTTCTTAACAAATTGTTTTTTTTTTCTCCTCAACTCTGGAAGTGGATAATTCTAAGCCCAATAAAAGTGAACAGAAACTTTAGCCTTGGGTTTTAAGTTTTTATTTCATTTGGTAATAAATACATGTGCCTATAGATTTTATGTTCTTTATGTCCAAATAAAGATTTATCTGCCCTAATGTGCACTAACATGCCACAAGCCTCTTCAAATGTCAGGGTCATTTTTGTCTAGTTTTATGTTCATACTATATTTGGTTAAAGCCTTGTTAGCAGTTATAATGATACAATAACTCAGTAGATAAATCTAAGTTTAAAGTTCAACTATATGGCTCAGCTGCTAGTAGATATTAAAATATTTTACCCTTTAAAATATTCTCAAAGTATAAATAATATTTTTAATAATGAATTTCTGATTGAAAAGCAATTTTAAAGATTACTGATTGGTTAGAAGCATTCCTTTTGGTGTGAGTGTGATCTTTGTCACAATGCTTTTAGTGACCAACATTAAAAGAACCACTTACAGTTTGTCATTTGAAATTATAGTGAGGAATACTTTTGTAGCAGTTTTACCAGTTACATGGATAAAGGCATTTTTCTTTTGAAGGGGTTGACATTCTCAAGTGTAAAGGCTTCATATGTGAGGCAGAAATGGGAAAATCTACAGCAGAAGTTATGCTGGATATTTTAATAACATGAAATTTAGTTAAATATAATGAGTGTAAAATCAAGTGATAAACTACATCATGAATTATGTGCATACATGGTAATGATTCTTCAGATATAGTTTCTTAAGAGATAGATTAAATACATACATATTTTAAAGCAATCTTTACCATTTCAATACAACCTTACTACACAAACAAAAACTTGTTGCATGGAAGACCATAGCCTGCCACTTCCCTTGAGGGTGGAGAAACTCAATAACATCTATGGAAAATATTTTTTTTCTTTTTTTAAAATTTTAATATATATATTTATTGACCATAATGAGTTACATTATTTAGTGGGACAACAATGAGTTGTTATCCCCAATTCCCCAATGCCCCCCTCCCCATCCCCAATCAACTGGATATCCTCTTCCATGGGTCGTCTGGATCAGTGATTGTGGCAGGGGACCATGGATAGCCTAATACTCAGCCTGGTTCTCCTGGCCCAAGTGTGCTGTTACCGAGGGGTGTCATGCCTCTGGATAGTCTCCCCCACCACGGCTCTTACAGTCTTTCTGCCTCCTCTTCTGGTCAGTTCCCTGAGTCGTGGTAGGTGAGTATTAAGGCTGCTTTAATGTTGTGCACTTAGGGGGCTTTGTGTTGAAAATTGTTGGTTTCTGTCCCCCTGGCTTATCCTGTGTTGATTGAATGGCTGTGGCTTTGGGTCCCTTGTTCATCCCGTCATTCTCTGTGGGGCTCCATATGGATCCTCCACGGTATGACTGTGGTGGTTCATCTCTTACAAGAATCTCTGCTATCGGCCTACAGTCTTTTGGTAGTGTTAGATGGGCCACAACTCTCTCGTTGCATCCTGAAAAATACAAACACAATCTCCATCGGAGTGTGAGGTCAGTATGCGTTAACAAATATACACAATTCTGGATTACCTAGATTCTATTTTTAGTAGCCTCCCTGTCAATCGGTCCCATAGTGCATCTTTTCTTGGGATCCCAAGAGTATGGGATCCGGTGCTTATCGTACTGATTCCCCAGTTCCAGTCACAGGCTTCCCCTCACTGAGTGGAATATTTGGCCAAATTTAAAAGCTGTTGATTGTCTCCCCCAGGCCCAGGCTCCTCCATTGCACTAGTGCTCCTTTCTTGGATCGCTGTTCTATCCCAGTGGAAGGTGTGGTCAGCCTACTCATGGCCGTAGTCTGTGTTTCATGCAGTGAAACACAGACATTCAGCACATTTAGCACATTCAATGTCCCTGTATTTCAAAGTAGGTTATATTGAATTTTATTTAAGTGATATTTGAAAAAAAAGTTAGTATCTCTAATAATTATTTTGATTTTTTTCCATTTGTTATTAAAGTTTTTAGTTTTGCATAAGAAGAGCAAACCTTTGGAAGGCTTCTTATCAGAGTATAATCTCTTTAGTGACAGTAACACTTAGATAATAAATCCATTGAAGGCAGGGACTATTGCAAGCCATTTCAGTGCAGTCCTGTGACATTTAACTCACCATAGCAATTTTAGTCTATATTGATACAGAAGCATCTCTTATTAAAACTTATATAAAAAACTTTTCGAAAGAGGCAAAACTGATTTTGAACTGGCATACAAAATTACAATTAGCTTGGAAGTTTTTAAAGTAAAATTAAGGTAAAAATCTGATGGTAATGCCAAGAAACAAGTTAAAATAATATCCATAAGGTGAGTAAAAAATTCAAGAGCATGTGAAATTGGTTGAATTTTGAGTTGGTTTCAGATTGTAGTTTTATCTTAATAACTGTATCAACTGCAGTCTTCTTGCATCAATAATATATGTCATGGCACGAAATCTTTTGGTACCTCTAGTGATTATAATACCTTGATTTAAACTTTTAGCAACTGTCTATGTTTTTTTTTCTTGTTAAAAGTTGTTCACTCATGTAATAACTTGTTACAAGCTAACTTATTTTCAGATTATATATAGATTGTTTTAGTGTAACTCATTAAGAAATGGAAAATAAATTTCATAATATTTAGCTTGGACTATAAGATCATTATATTTTATGGCATAATTTTGACCTTTGTTTTTTTTAATCCAGCATATAGTTGGACTAATGCATGAACTGAAATACTAAAAATGCTTTATTTCAGTGTGTGAGACAAATGATTCTAACTGATTAATGCTGAATGAGCTGCTGAGATACTGATTGTCATAATGGCTGGTGGAATTGATCATCATAACATAATAGAAAAAATAAGCACTCCTTTCCTAATGATTGGTGAGGGGAAGCTCTGGTTTTTGCCAGTCAGCCTTTGCAGCCTTCCCTGAAAAGTGCTCTTATCATGCTGTGCACATGCCTCTTAGAACAATGATAAATAATTGCTACATGACTTCGGACTTACGGACAGTTGCCATGTAAGAAACATTTGAGAAATGAAATAATGCAATGAGCTTTTCAGTGTTATAGCATCTAAGAATTTCTAAGACTGGGATAATTTCCTGGTGTTTTTTTTTTTTTTTTGTTTCATTTTTACGGTGGAGTGGTGCATACCCTAGTATCACTTTTAAAACAAAATAGAAATGCATGTGAGCTTCTGAACATATCAAGACACTGCAACAAAGAATAAATGGGAGGGAAATGAATGTATTTTCCTTGAAAATTTAAAATTTTTCCCTTGAACTTATTTCAATGCTTTGAGATGGAGAATAAGATCTAAAATTTGTGGTGCATTTTTTTTGAAAAAAGTTATTTAAAATTTCTCTTAAAATTTGCTTTTCTCGAAATTGCAGTGATCCTTCTACTCTGCCTCCCCAGTGCTGAGATTAAAGGTGTCATCCACCTCCCTGGTCTGAACAAAATTCTTTTTTTTAAAGATATATTTATTGTCCATAATGAGTTACATTATTTAGTGGGCAAACCATGCGTTGTTATCCCGAATTCCCCAATTCCCCCCTCCCCATCCCTGATCAGTTGTATATCCTCCTCCGTGGGCTGTCTGTATTAGTCCTTGTGGCAAGGGATCCTGTATATCTTAGTACTCATCCCGGTCTTCCTGGCCCAAGTGAGTTGTTACTGATGGGTGCTATGCCTCCGGACCGTCTCCCCCACCA